>CM073138.1:32038671-32271171 GCA_037039145.1 Fundulus diaphanus
CTTCTCCTTTAAAGGTCAAGCAGTTTTAATGTCCTCAGTTGCCATGTCCTTTTATTTCCAATTCAAAAAAAGTCCAAAAAGTGCAAGTGCATTCAAAAAGTGCAAGTGCAGTCAGAATGTTCATGGAGGTTAAGCAGTTAAGGTTTTACCTAGTAGCAGCAGAACAGCAGGTGACATTCCAAAAACTCCCCTCAATCCAACACTCATGACTGAACAAGATGGCTTTATAAAGGGGCCATGCCCAACTAGGTAAAAACCACTTAAAACAACTAGGGGTGTACAAACATTAGTTCCTTTCAAACTAATGTAAAATTTCTCCAAAAAAACCCACCAATAATTATGTAGAAATAAACCCACTAATTAAATAGACAAAATCCTAAATCAAAACACAATTACAATAAATAATTCTCCAGCAATTCTAAAACCAGTAAACAGCTCCCCCCTGCCTTCTTTGTTCTTGGTCTGGCCCGGAAGGTTTCAAATAGGTGTCTGGTCTCTGGGGAATCTTTTTGCCAGACACCTGGACACAAGAAGAAGGTTAGAAAAAAAAATACATTACACCACTCTAAAACCCTTTAAAACATACCACATACACTACACACTGACACTTAAAAGATATTACTAAAATCACATTCATCATTCTTATTTCTACAGGCTGGAGCCTGGGGATGTGCAAATTAGTAAAAACTTTAAAGTGCAGTGTGCTATCCAAAGTGCTATGTGCATGTTCCAGCGTTTCAGGTAAGAGCTATGCGTCTACTTCACAGTAACGAACCGGGTCTTCGTTACACATAGTGAAAGTTGCTGTAATAAACACTTTATTTACAGCCTATCACACCATCTATTTCTAAACATGGTCCTTTGTTGTGGAAATGCATCAAATGCAGGCAAATACAACGTTATCAGCTTGTGTGGCTAATAATAGTTAGCCTATTCACTGAACACCATAATAAGTGTATCATGATAGTTTTCCAGTTTGAACCTCTTAAATTGGATCTGACCAGTATTGGAAGTAGTGGAAAGTACCACACAACTACTATTCAGTTCAATTCAATTCAATTTTATTTATATAGCGCCAATTCATGGTACATGTCATCTCAAGGCACTTTCCAAAATCAAATTCAATCAGATTATACAGATGGGATCAGATTATACAGATTGGTCAAAAAGTTTCCTATCTAGTGAAACCCAGTAGATTGGATCAAGTCTTGACAAGCAGCATTCAGTCCTCCTGAAAGAGCGTAGAGCCACAGGGAGAGTCGTCTGCATTGTAGATGGATTTACAGCAATACCTCAACAGTTGGTTACTGTGGAGACAGGAAAGAGACTGGTGGAGAGACCTTTATAGCTGACCAAGCAGTTTATATCTTGACTTTTTCATGAATACCCTACTGCAGCGGCACAGCGCTGCCATTTTTACAATCAATGCCGGAAATACACACCGTAACTCTAATTTACCACCAATCATCCACTGTTCATCATTCAATGTTGAATGATGAACAGTTCATCAGGATTTATTTATCCATAAATCCTGATGAATCCAATCAATTACTTCCACTGCAGTCATGTCTTGATGACATCAAAAGCTGGATGATTTTAAATTTCCTGCACTTAAATTCTGACAAGACAGAAGTTGTAATCTTTGGACCAGAGTCCTCAAAAAATAAACTTCTTAATCAACCACTTAATCTGGATGACATTAACTTGGCCTCTGGTAATAAAGTAAAAAACCTTGGTGTTATTTTTGACCAAGACATGTCATTTAAATCCCATATTAAACATGTTTCCAGAGTTTCCTTTTTTCACCTCAGGAATATCGCCAAAATTAGAAACATTCTGTCCAGGAGTGATGCTGAAAAACTAGTCCATGCATTTGTTACTTCAAGGCTGGACTATTGTAATTCTTTACTATCAGGAAGTCCACAAAATGCAGTTCAAAGTCTTCAGCTGATCCAAAATGCTACAGCAAGAGTTCTGATGAAAATCAAGAAGAGGGATCATATTTCTCCAAAAAGCTCTGATTACTCCGTATGTTCCTAACAGAGCACTTCGCTCTCAGACTGCCGGTCTGCTGGTGGTTCCTAGAGTCTCTAAAAGTAGAATGGGAGGCAGATCCTTTAGCTATCAGACTCCTCTCCTGTGGAACCAACTCCCAGTTTTGGTCCGTGAGGCAGACACCCTGTCTACTTTTAAGACTAATCTTAAAACTTTCCTTTTTGACAAAGCTTATAGTTAGAGTGGCTCATGTTACCCTGAGCTACCTCTATAGTTATGCTGCTATAGGCTTAGGCTACTGGAGGACATCAGGGCCTATTTTTCTCACTCTACTGATTTCTACTGTTCTCCAGTTTTGCATTGCATTGCATTGAAATGACTTTTGTCATTTCAGCTTTTAACTTTTTGCTCTCTCTCTTTTTTCTTCACAGTAGGTACACCTGGTCTGGCATCATGTTAGCTGTGACATCATCCAGGGAGGACAGATCACCGGCTATTACCATCTAATGTAGAACAGATTACTGGATCAATGTGTGCTTCTGTGCTTTTTCGTCTCTCTTGTTGTGTCTCTGCTCTGTCTTCTGTAACCCCCAGTCGGTAGAGGCAGATGACCGTTCATACTGAGCCTGGTTCTGCTGGAGGTTTTTCCTTCCCGCTAATGGGTGGTTTTTCTTTCCGCTGTCGCTTCATGCTTGCTCAGTATGAGGGATTGCTGCAAAGCCATGGACAATGCAGACGACTCTCCCTGTAGCTCTACGCTTCTCCAGGAGTGAATGCTGCTTGTCAAGACTTGATGCAATCAACTGGTTCCCTTATATAGGAAATTTTTGACCAATCTGTATAATATGATTGAATTTGACTTTGTAAAGTGCCGTGAGATGACATGTTTCATGAATTGGCGCTATATAAATAAAATTGAATTGAATGTTAGGGTTAGAGATAGCTTTCAGGGGAGGAGATAAACTGCAGGTATTAATTTAGGTTTAGGAGTTAAATCCACTGACATTAGGTTTAAGTTTCCTTACCTTTCTCTTGGTCGCCGTATATTATAATGTCCAAAATTTCCAGTGTGAACTTCCAGCATTGATTGTAAAAATGGCCGTGCCCTGTGCCTGCAGTAGGGTACCTCTCGACTTTCTAGGCAATTCCCCCACTGGTTTGTGTGAAAGAAATTACATATGTTGCTCCCTCCCCAAATTTATGTTTGATTTCCTGCTCCTCAAAAGTAAGTTCTCTTTAGCAGCTTCCTACAGACAAGTGAAGTGAAACACATTGTATGGAATCTCACAATAATGAAAGTCCAGAATATTTCTCATCAAAGTGACGTGTTACCCAGTTCTTATCAGTTCGTGATCTTATCTGATAAAGTATGTGAGCACCGGAAAGGAAGGTGATCGTTTAACGTTTGCCGCCGTGTTTTATCGATACGTAAATCTTAACAAATTAGAATACTGTGAAAAAGTCCAGTATTTTCTGTCACTCATTCCAGACAGGAAACTCATTTATAGATGCATGACATGAGGGGTGAAATATTTCAAGTCTTTTCCAATTATAACTTTAATCATTATAGCTTACAGATAATGAAAATCCAAAATTCAGTGTCAGAAAATTTGAATGTTGTGAAAAAGTTAAATATTAACTGATACTGGTGTCACACAGTATCAGTTAAGTACCTCAAAACCTGAGCCTCTAAATGGTTTCTCAGTCTGGATCAGTAGGCTACACCAACCAGGGGACAGGACATATGGCCTGCCTGCACTTCATACATTGATGGTGGTAAGCTACACAGCTGACCTGAGGCAGACAGAGCTGCCATACAATCAGAGCTATCTGACCACCGCCTGCAGGCAAAGCAGGTGTACAGTAGTGTCTTGCCCAACTGAGATGGATGGAATGGGGTTTTGAACCGGCAACAGGACAGAAATGTTGGTTTAACCATCGATAAAGTAAAATTGGATTTTGTTAAAGGAATCAGCATAATTTACATCCAGTTGAATCCCCTTTATCAGTGAACTTTCAAACCTATCTTTCTTTGAATCAGTTTTACCAGCTGCTAACTGCTAAGCAGATGCTGTTTTCTCCCTTTTAGGAGAGGCAATCCATGATTATGTGTTTTTTTGGAAAAGGAAGAAAAACATCTCTCAGCCGGGATTTGAGTGTGAGCCAATGAAAATGTCACTTTATGTGTCTCTCGCCAGGCTACTGGACCCAGTTTGGTGCACCCCAGGGTTCTGTTTTGAGGCCCCTACTGTTTCTGATATTTCTGCTCTCTCTTGTGATTGTTCTGTCAACTTTTAAAGGCAGCTCAGAATACTGTAATGCAATCAATATTCAGTTGTACATCCCATTTCACCCAAATTAAGTTTCTAAACTGCCCATTTTACTACAGTGCTTATTCTCAATCAAAAAGTGGAAGGCTGACAGTTGTCTTCAATAAAAATAAAGAAAAAGAAAAAAAGGAATACCTATCTTTGCGCCAGGAAAATACATACAGGCGATTGTTGGGTTTATTGTTGTGTTGGGAAAATCCTCTAGAAACCCTGGGATAACCTTTAACTCAGGTTTTACTTTGGATAATCATGTAAAGTCTCTGGTTTGGTCCTGCTTTTAACTTTCGATAGATATTGCAATACTTAGATCCATTGTCTCTTGTCCTGAACTGGAAAATGATAATTCATGCTTTTCATTTCCTCATGTCGGGATTTTTGTAGCGCACTTTACACATGTCTGACCGAAACCTCCATAGGCTAGTTGCAGCTTGTTCAGAATGTTGCTTCCTCGCCGCTGACAAAAACCTCCAAATTCTCACATGTGACTCCCCTGCCAGTGCAACCACTTTAGCAACCCATGTATTGTAAGAGTCTATTTCAAGGTTTGTTTTCTGACCTGGAGAGCTCTTTATGGGCAGCCCAGTCATTCGTATCTTCAGCCATTCCCTAAGGTTCTTTGGTTAGGGCCTTCTGGAAGTCCCACATAAATTGAAGACAAAAGGAGTCAGAGTTCTTTAAAAAATGTTTTTAATTTAGCTTTTGGTTTTAACAGGTCTTGTTTCGATGTTGATTGTGAAGCACGTTGTGAGCCGTATATCCTGATAAGTGCTATAAATAAAGTTTTATTCAATTACTTATGCTTATTTCCCAGAAATATGGAATTATGGACAAGGAAAAGGCAAACAAAAAACAAAAGACCCATTAAATCAAAGCAACAGAATGCTTTTGTTTCAACGAGGTAAACATTTATGAGCCTTTCTGTGTCATACATATAACGGTTAAAGGCCCCATATACTTGCGCGTACACGAGTCTGCGGACGTCCGCGCATACTCTGGGCAGACTCTGTGCGTACTCCGCGCACAGGTACGCGCAGAGCTCAATTTTTACGACCGCGTACGCAGTGTCACACTACAAACTGCCCGGTGGCAAGAAGTCTTCACATGGAACACTTTTATATGTGACACCAAGCTTTTCCTTCTCACATTACCTCTCTGTTCTCACTGACGGTGGGAGCCTGCTGGAAAAGAAACGGCTCTAGGTGCTCATCTAGCTAGTCAAAAATTTCACCATCTGTTCCGCTGCTTCGTCCTGCTGGCAGAAAGTACGCTCGACCATGAATTGTAAAACGTCCGCAGGGAGTCAGTGCGTAATCGGGCGTAGTCTGCGCAGGCTGTGAGCCGCGCAGACTACGCCCGATTACGTGGGAGCCGTTAGAATTCCCTTTTCACCAAAATAAGTATTCTTGTCCTGTCACTACCATATTGTTGTTGTTCTTGGTGGTTTAAAATAAATTAAAAAAAAAATTTCTACACAAACTCATTTCTACTTTTTAATTTGAAATTTGTGTAGCCCAGTGAGTACTTTCAAATCAACAATTTTGTTGATTTTGCCCCCTGGGCAGTGTGCCATATTGCCCATATCAAGCGCTGCTTACATTCCTAATTATAGGGCTATTTAATTAAAAGGACCGCTGTGCTTCATTACGGTACATAAACGTATTTTACACAAGGTGATCCCATTTGACGTCGCAGGGGGCTTTCACATTCAGAGGGACGTTTAATCTGACTCCTGGGACGGGACAGCGTGGACCGGGGTTTCTTCCTCACTTAGCGGTGGCAGGAAAAGTCCTGAGCTAAGCCTCTCCTACCGCCGCGGCGCACCAACCACCCGTCATACCCGGGACAGCGTGCTGGGCACAACAAGCTCAGCGGTCGGTCCGCTCAGTCCCGCCGTCGCACCGTAGACCCTCCCCGGCACAGAGAGGACCCCCGCCGACCCGCCTGGCCCCACTCGGACGGAGAAATGAGCTCGGTGACCGACGACCGCACGCTACGGACGTGAGCGCTCGGCGTGACGACCGTTTCTTGGCGGAAACACACATCACCACAAACACACACACACACACACACGCGCACGCAGACAGACGACCCGCGCCGGTCTGCTGTTTACCAGCCGATCATCTCGGTGTCAGGACGGTCCCACCCGCTCTCACCGACACCATGGCGGAGAGGAGCGGCCGGCTGAGTTTCCCCGGGAGCGGGGCTCTTAACCGACCCGTGCCCATGAACCTGTTTGCAACGTGGGAGATAGACGGATCCTCCCCGAACTGCATCCCGAGGTAAGGCGCTGCAGGCTCGGTGGTCGGTGTGCGTTTAAACTTTAAAGCCCCCCCGTCGGCGGCGCAGGCGGTCAGGAGGGAGCGCGCTCCCGCTGCAGCCGCACCGGCCCTGCTGTGCCGTCATGCCCGCTGGATGCCCATGCAGGGCCCACCTCAGCTGTCTGCAGCAGCACCGAGCTGCCGCGATGTGTCGACAGCAGAAAACCCCTCGGTGCACGTTCATAGGTGCGGATTCTGCAGGCGTGCCTTGCTCATGATCACCCACTCAGCCTAAAATCATCAGCCTGCAAAGGTTTTCCTTTTCTTGTTGTTTGGTTGGCTTTATCCTACGTTGGTCCTTGAAGGAGAAACCCAGACTTGCTGCATCAGTGAGATTCGTTTTATATTGATATGAATCAAAGCGCAGAGCAAAAGCCCTGAACCCACTGTTTTCACGGCCAAGCAATGCGCCACTTATTAACAACGCTTCCCCACATGGTCTTTGTTTTAACTCGTGTTTTTTTTTTTTTTTTTTTTTTTTACAGCGCTTCAGATTCACAGTTCAGGTGCTGGGAACAAATACTTTCCAACTATTTGTTTATTCATGTATGCGCGTCAACTTGATCTGCTGAACCGCAGCTATGCACTGAGCTAATGAAAGTGGCCAAAAACCTTTGATCAGCGCCCTGCAGGTTGTCCCGTCAAAACTGAACAGACGAAGGAGAAATCAGTCAGGTGATGCACAGATCCGACCCTTTCACCTGCGGTTTGCATGTTGCTCAGTGAGGTCCACTCATCCGTGGATGGCCACGCACATCTAATGTCTTTGATTCTCATGTAAATTAATTTAGGCTTTAATGGTAAATATACGAATATCGACTTGCAATACCCGGTTCTCTTTCTTGATTGGAGTTTTTATACATCAATACTTGCTATGCCGCTCTGTAATCCCTAACTGATTTACTTTACCTGTTTAGATCTACTACTACTGTTTAGATTTCTCAACATACTGGATATGTTCATTGTGGAAAAAAATAGGACATGTTAACATTCTATACAATGTATGCATTGTCATCATAAAGCAAAGGCATGCTCTAAAATGTTACAACCTTGTTCCATGTTTGAGCTCATCTTTCATAGAAAATGTTGGAACTACCTGGGCCCTCGGAACACAACGTAAATATTTATTATAATATTTCAAGTATGATGCATTTTATTGCATTAAGATTGTCGGTGATGCCAGAACTTAACATCGCTTTAAATAACCTTACACTCTGAAGTGCTGCTCGCATAATTAAACTCCTTCAGTAGCCTTAAAATCGGAGCCAGAACCTTATTAGACGAGGTCAGACTGACTTCAGTCGGCAGCTGCCGTCCACCGCGGAAAGGAAAAAACAGCTTAATTAATGTGGGAATTGGGATGTGTTTGTAAGTTTTTTTTTTTTAAGTGATGGCTCTCTATCTCTCTCTCTCTCTCTTCTTGGCTTCCCCTCTATCCTCTTAATTTAATACCTTCAATGGAAAGTACATCGCATGGCTTTTAGCTGAAATGCGACTAATTCATTTCCAGGAACAGCGTGGCTGTGATATTATTCAGCAGAGAGGATGAGTAGATAAAATGCATCTGTAACTAAAGAGACACATCCAGTCCTCGATGACCTGTCAGTAGCGTGGAGCTGCGTTATTTCATGGCTTAGTTGGCTCAGACTCTTATTTTGTACACCATGCCGCTTTGGTTAGGTACCAACAGTAAGCAATACAAGGCTGCAGCCTTATATTGAGTGCTGACTGTCAGAGTGGAGGCAGCATGATCTCAGCTAGTTAGCCCAGAGACGCGACAACTGGCTGATCCTCTGGAGGAAGCCTCAATAGGTGGTCAGACAGGCCGAGGGCGAGGGGCTGTTTTCACTGCCGTTTGTTCCTTTTCTGCCAAACTGTGAGAAGCTAAAGAGTTTCAGTCTGAATCGTATCAGAGGTGATGTTTAAGGCTGCATTAAGGGATCCCATTTGTCTCGCGGCGATACAGGGCCTCGCAAACGTATTCGTAACCCGTTACCCTTTCCCCCGTTTTGTATTAGACCGACACAAAGCAGTGAGTGCATTTAAGAAATTTATTTTTTATGTTTTGTACAATCGAGGGACGCATTTGCGTCCAGCCGCCTGCCCCTGAGTGAATACGTTGTTAACCCATCTATGCTGCAGTTCCAGCTTCAAGCCTTCTGGGGTATGTCTCTTCCAGCTCTCTGCACTCAGAGATTGAACTTCTTCCCCATTCTTCTATAGCTCAAGTGTTGTTGGACTGGATGGAGGAAGAGTATCTGTGTCTTGCCACAGATTCCCAATTGAACCAAGGTCTGAACTTTGACTAGGCCTTTCTAACACATGAATATGCTTTGGTCTAAAGCCTTCCCGTGTAGCTCTGGTTGTATCTCTGGGGTCAGTCTAGGAAAGCAAACATCTACCCAGTTTTCCTCCCCCCTGTATTGAGCTCCATTCAGTTTCTCCTTGACCCTGGCCATCTTCCACGCCCATGCAGAAGAAAAGCGTCCCCACAGCATGATGCATCCAATACCCTGTCTCAGTGTGGCCATTGGTGTTATGTGACCAGAACACTTTCTTCCACCTATTAGTTGTCTCCACATGGCTTGCAGCAAACATGAAACAGACTTATTGTGGTTTTCTTTCAACAAAGGCTTTCTTCTTGTCCCGCTTCCATAAAGGCCAGCTTTGTGGAGTGCACGAATAAACAGCAACAGATTGTCCCATGTGAGCTGTGGCTCTAGGCAGCTCCTCCAGAGTTTGACTTTGGAGGAGACTTTGGGCTGCTTTGGGTTGCTTCTCTGATTAATGCTCTCCTTGCCTGGCCTTTCAGTTTTGGTGGATGGCAATGTCTTTGTGGCTTTTTGGGACGGGATGAGCAGTGCTCTGTGTGATGTTCAGAGCCTGGCATATGTTTTATAAGCAAACCAGCTCAAAACCTCTCCACAATTTGATCTCTCTCCTGCTGTACTCCTTGATCTTCATGATGCTGGTTGTTCAAGAAAACCCCTGAGCTGCCAAATTTTTATTTGCCCCCCCCCCCCACCCCCCCAAAAAAAGAAAGAAAAGAAAATCATGCTGTTTTTGGGTGTTAGGGATCATAATATGACAAAATGTGGAAAGGTTTGAATACTTTTCGCAAGACAATAAACAAAGAGCTCCTCACTGTAGTGCAACTAACTCATCAGGAACATTATACAGTGTGGTCAGTAAGCTTAAATATGTTCCCATATATATGGGGGAAAAGGCCTTTTTAGGTGCTTTCATCCACAACTGCTGTGTTTGACATTATCACAATGTGCTCGATTCAAACGGGACATAAAGATTTAATGGGATCTGTGACAGAATATGTGTATTTCACCCCCAGTCCTTTCCAAGAACGTCAAGAACATTCAAGTCAATGTGATTGAATTCCACATGTGACTTTAAGACGTCCCTAAAGCCATTCATGTCACCTTTTTTCTTGTGTCCGTTAAGGGATCGTGTTCTTGGTGCGGTATTTATTTTTTAAACAGTGACTTAAATAATTAAAAGGTTCAGCAGGGTTTAATTTTACTGTCAGATCAACGCGTGAGATATTTCCATCTATACTGTTTAAAGAAAAAGGTGAAAAAATGGAAACGGAGACCGTAATGGGTTTAATAAAAACTGATATTGGCATGCAAATGTATTCACTGCCCCTTGATCACTACAACCACAAACTGTTGTGTATCTTCCTGAAATTTTATGTGACAGCCCAACACAAAGTAGCTTGAAATTGTAAAGTTTCTAATTTTCAACCCTTTCTTCTAACTAATAATCTGACAGGCGTGGAGTCCATTTGTTTTCAGCCCCCTCAAATCTGAGCCTCTGACCCCCTAAATAATATCCAATAAAACAAACTGCCTCCAGAAGTTATCTAATCAGTGAATAGAGTAATTTCGTCTCAGTGTAAAGCCAGCTGTTCAGTTCAGGCCTCGGTGGTTGATTGGAGAGCATTAGTGATCAATCAGCATCAGGAAGACCAAGGAACACAGCAGGCAGGTCTGGGAGAAAGTTGTGGAGAAGTTTAAAGCAGGGTTAGCTTTGAGCATGAGATCCTGAGCTTTGAGCATCTCACAGAACTCCGTCCAGTCCTGGATCTGACGCTCTAAAGGGTGTAGCTCGTCTGCAAACCAACCAAGATACGACAGTCCAGCGATCCCGGGGAAGGAGAGCTTTAATCAGGGAAGAAGCCAAGAGACCTATTCTTATTCTGCAGGAGTTGTAGTGATCCACAGCTCAGCACCAAAATTAAGCTTTATGGAAAAGTGGCAAGAAAATAGCTAACTTAAAAAAAAAAAAAAAAAAAAAGTCCCAGTGACAGATTTCCACAAGCCACAGGAAACATTTTTAAGACAGAGCTCTGCTCAGATGAGAGCCAAATTTAGCTTTTTAACCTGCAGGACGTCACACTAGTCCAAGAGTGATCCACAGTGGTGCTGGCAGCAGCCTGGTGTGGGGATAATATTCTTCATCAAGGACAACGAAAGTTTGTCAGATTTGACGAGAAGACAGATGGTGTTAACTGCAGGACAATCCTGGTAGAAATAACAACCTGTGGGAGGCTACAAAAGACCTGAGATTGGAGCAGAGGATCACCATCCAGCTGGACGATGACCCTAAAAAACGCATCCAGAGCTACAACTGAAGGCTTTAGGTCAAAACATACTCAAATCAAAGTCCTTGTCCTAACTCGCATGGAGTACTTCTGAAAAGACTTGAAGATTGCTGTTCACAGATGCTTTCATCTGATCTGACTTAGCTTGAGCTATTTTGGGAAGATGAATAGGGGGGAAAAAACTTTCAGTCTCTAGATGCACAAAGCCTTTTTCTTTTCTTTCCTCCTCTTCCTCTTCACGCACTGCGGTGTGGTGGTCTATCACACACCATCCCAACAAAACATGTTGAAGTGTGTGAAAAAGTTTGAGGGGTTTGAAGCCATTTGCGGCGCACCGCTGCAGTGACCGCACCAGGGCGTGCGTCGTTTTTTTGTCAATCCTCTTTTCTCTGACGTCGCTAAAGTCTTGTTGTTATGGATCAATGAGCCCTCATTTTGATGATTACAGCGTGCGATAAAACAAAGTGTTTAAAAATATTGAAAATTAGGGCCCGGTGTGCTTTTTCATCTGCTCTCAGAATCTTTGCCAGAACCAGTATTACATGTCCTGACGGGGCTTGACGGGCGGATTTAACGAAGCTTCACAAGGTGTTATGGGTAGAAAAGTCTAACCGTACCGTTCCGCTGCAATAAGGAGAGCTTAAAGGGATCCGTGTGTGGAGAACAAACCCATCTCTCAAACCTGTTTACATAGCAGTGGTTATTTACCACTCCAGCAGACATCTCCAACAGACGGGTGGAAGCTGTCTTCTTTTCTCCTCTCTCCGTAAAGCCCACTCGCCGAGGCTGGGAGGTCTCTGAGGCCCAGGGCTGCTGGGGGGCTGAAAGATGTGCTGCCTCTGCACAGATCTCACGTTTCCCAGAGTCACTCCGGGACACGTGCCTTCACACTCTGAGCCGCTTCATAATCACCTACCATAGGCGAGGGAGGGGGTCCTAATCTACCTCGGTGGTTTGTGGTTTGAGGACTAATGTTCTCGTGCAGCTTTCAGACGGTAGGGCCAGGCGTTTATGACATCTCTGGTCTGCATTTGGGGAAAAATGCAAGGAACGCCACCGAGGGTTGTCCTCATTGTACCCGTCTTCTACTCCCAGTGGTCTCCCCGGGTGTCTGTCCGACATACTGAGCCTGAATGTGAAAGCTGCCGTGAAGTTGCGTCACCTCAGCGTCAGAGACATCTAAGCGAGCGTTCCCAGCGGCTTTTCATGGCTCGGGCGATCACGTAATTGCACCCAGTGCCTTCAGACGCACATTTCAACGGAGGGCCTCATCAGACCTCCCTCCCGCTTATGCAATCAGACTCCCTTCGCTGTTTGCCCACTGAAGTGCTTCTGCTCTTAAGACCCGAGAACAACCAGCCACGTTTCATAATGGCGACTCTGAAGTGGGCATCAGTTGCATTTTTCTTTTTTTTCTTACCCAGCGGCCCACAGGCGGGAGGCTAAGTGCTGCCAGATACGGGGCCAATTTCAGAGACAGAGCCGGATTGAACGGCCCCTCCGGGGGGCAGCTGGAGCCCGTAGGCTGTCATATTTGGGCCTGTTGGAGGCGAGAGTGCTGAGATGTCGCTTTGAGCTGCGGGGAGACACTTGCTCTTTTGTTCCCCGGCCCGCCTGGTAGTCACACTGCGAGAATTTAGAGTAGGACGGACGAGGGGCTGTGAAAGCGTCTCATTGTGTTATGTCCCCCTTTGTGCCTTTTGTTGTCCTACAATCCATGCCTCTTCTGTACTAATGTTTTTAAGTTTGCTTTATTTTACTGTGCCTCGCAAAGTGTTCTGAAACCTTGAACTTTTACGTGTTTCATCACATTAAAGCTACAAACCTTATTTCTGATATACCTGGGAGGTTTCCTGGCACGTTTTTTAAAAGTTTTAGCCCCGCCGTGGCGTACCAGGCGGCATCGATGTGTTCACCAGCTTCTCGGCAGCGCGAGAGGATGCAGGTGAGGGAGATTTCTGTAGAGGGCACGTTGCATCGCTAAGCCGCAAATCTTGCGCAACGATTTAAACTCAGCTCAGTGCGCTGTTGGTGAGTGTAAGGTCCTGATGCTGGTTCCCGGTCCCTCCACTCAGGATCCCGGTATGTTGCCACCAGAGGATAAACTGCCTCGCTCTGACCACTGAGGTTTTGTGCACGCTCAGGACCGTCTGGGAAGTTTCGCTCCCATCATAACTAATCCATCTTGATAAACCCGAGAACATTTCAAAACCATACAGGAAGCATTCCCATTTATTTTTCAAGTGGGATCTCTAACTCCTTTGATCGTTGTGTTGTTTTATATGAGCACACCCCCAGGTTCTTTGAAAGTTAAATCAGGGGTAAGGTATCCTGCACCGGGCTGTTGCTGCTGCAGCTGGGTTTGGAGGACAGAGAGGGCAGGATGGGAAAGGACAGCCGTCTTCTCACAACCGCGGATGCTTTGTGATTCTGCGGTCAGATTTGCCTCCTGCTGACCTCCCTCCTGCCTCAGTGCCCCAGTGCCACGCACGCCTGTCTCACTGTCTGCGTTGTTGTGCTCTGCTATTATTTTCTCACTGGTAATATTTGGTTTCTGCTTTACGTCTGTGCAGAAGGGGAGCAGGAACATGACAAAGGCCACTATATGACATGCGGCATATGCTCTTTGTGAGTTTACAATAAATTAAGCCGATGTATTTGAGCTGGAAGAACAACTCTGTGGTCGGCGGTAGTCAATAGTCAGGGCGGTTGCTGGTTGATAAAGAGAAGGCTGAATCATTAGAGCGCTGCAAAGATATTAACCCAGGCATATTTTTTTTCTTAACTTTTGCTAATTTTTTAAGGAAAATGCAAGTGAGGCTACAAATCTTATACGACCTTGACTGGCTGTCGTAAATGTTCGCCTCAAGGGCAAAATGATCAGCTCTGCACCTCTTTCAGCCCAAACAGACCTCAAAGGGAAAGAAAGCAGAGCAAATCTGAAACCAGTACATGATAGCGATGCCTTCCTAATAACATAGCCGTACTCTGGCTCGATAAATGTGTGCAGGTTGAAATGACCGTCTGTGTCGACCCTTGAGTAAGGGAGCAGCCAAAAGGACTTACTTTACTCTGGCTCAGTGAATTCATGTCTACCCTTCCCATCTGCAGGGTTCATTTCATTTACAGCTCGTTAAAGAAGTCCTGTTTGGCTATCCTAAGGCAGCCTGCAGGTAGTGTTGCAGGTTGGCTCCACCTGACTTTTTAGTTGTTGAAGTACTTCCTAATCTATAATGTGCTTTCTGCTCCCGGGCAAACGGTAGAATGATAACAACACATCTAATCAGCTAGATAAATTGTAATCAGAGGAAGAAAAAGAAGCCCAGCTAAACAGTGACTTAGTTCTGGTCTTTATCTGCTGGTTAGATGATGAAACAATGTGGCGCTGGGTGCTTCCCAGTCCTACTAAACCAGATTGTGGTTTGGACTGACTCAGTGGTAGCTGCTCATGAAAACTGTGACGTAGCGGATGTTTTCAACAGTGGAGGTGATTTACAGGAAATGCTTATTAGGGGTGTGGGAAAGCTTTTAAGAATGCAGTTGGCCAAAAGTACCAGGAAGCCCTTCTGCATCTAGCTGTCTGCTTCAGTCTATGACCAAGGCAGCAGCTTATTAATGCAATATTGCAAGATGGAAACGGTGTGAATCAAACATCTCTTACAGGATGAAATTTCAGTTTCAAAGTATTTAACCAAACGTCATGCACACGCCCGCTGACGGGGGGGGGGGGGGGGGGGGGGGGGGACAAACGGGTCAGTTGTCCCAGGCCCAGGACAGAGGGGGGACCCAAAAGTTAGCGCGCGCAGCTTCACCAAAGTCTCCCCCTCTGTGTCACGGCACTTTGCTGCTCCCCCTCCCCTCTCGTACATGGCTCAGCCGCGCCAGCCAATCAACACGCAGGCTCAGACTGGCCCGCCCACTCAGCGCTCTCTCACAAACAACCGCGCTGCTGCTGCTCAGACTCGGAGAGAGAGAGACCGCAGGAGCGGAAAAACATGAAGATGGAAAGAAGCGCCATTTGGCTCTATTTTAATACCGTAAATGAAATCAAGCTGTATGTTTTGTAAAAAGCCGGTTAAATTCAGTGGAAACACAACAAATTTATATAAGCACGTGAAAAACCATGAGCAAAGAAAAGTTCCGACAGAAACGGAGAGAGGAGCAGTGTTGGGCAAGCTACTTGTCCAGTGTAGTGAGCTAAGCTATCAGTTACTCAAGAATAAATTAAGCTTCACTACACAAAAGCTACCACCTATAGAAATATAGCAAGCTAAGTTACACAAATGTGTTAAAAGTAGCTTAACTACATCAGAAGCTACTTAACGTTGTACCAACCTAATGTCAGATCAATTCAAAATGAGTCTGATACACTGGTTAAAACATTTATTAAAGATCAGCCAATGACCTAACACAGTGTAGACATTGCTTTATGAGCAGCATAATAAAATACAAACTGAAGTAATTACTGCTAGAAATAAAACAAAAAGGTTATTGGCCTAGTACGTGCGGTGGCGTTAATAACGTTTGGTGGCGTTTTTTGCATATTATATTATCAAGAGGTTGTCTTTTATGTGCTCAGCCACTAGATTTAAAGGTGTTTTACCCAATAAGAACACTGCAGCACCAGACACAACCAGGAGGTCCCTGATCGTTGGGGAAAGGCAGAAAGAAGATGCACCATAAGCTTTTTCATATTTCTTTTGTCATTTTAAACATGAAACTACCAAAGCACAAGCCAAGTAGTAGAACTAAAGGTTGAAAAGAAATTAAAAGCTAAATAAAATAAACCAGGTCACTTAATAAAGCTGCATTTTCTGTATGCTTTGTATTTATATTCACATGATAATATTTTCAGAATTAATAATAACATTTCTGTTAAAGATTTCATTTATCTTCTGCACCAAGGGCATAAGTAGGGAGAACAAGCAGAGTGAGTTTTGTGTAATATCAGACTTTATTATTGAACTAAGCAGTATTTAGACTGCCTTTCCCCAACGATCAGGGACCTCCTGGTTGTGTCTGGTGCTGCAGTGTTCTTATTGGGTAAAACACCTTTAAATCTAGTGGCTGAGCACATAAAAGACAACCTCCTGATAATATAATATGCAAAAAACACCACCAAACGTTATTAACGCCACCGCACGTATTTTACGCGAGCGCGCGTTTTCTACGTCACCGCGCGTTCTGGCTGGAAACGCGCGGTGACGTAAAAAACGCGCGCTCGCGTAAAATACGGGTTGGAACTGCGCGTTATTGTACGGCCTCGTTGGCTTGCCATACCAGACAGGAGAGGCAGAGTAGAAGCTCGCGCACGAACATGTCCAACCAACAACTCTGATTGATTGTTCACTCTGAATGTTGTTTCAAAATAGCAAACCTGGTTTCATTTCTTAGTTATGTCCTGGATTTTGTAGCGTTTGTGGACGCTACGTCGCTACTTGATCAAAAAAATAACGTCACTACAGGAAAGTTACTTGATTTATAAAGCAGCGACGCTACGGTCAAGCTACTGGAAAATGTAGTTTAACTAATAGCTTCGCTACATGTAGCGGCGCTACTGCCCATCACTGGAGAGGAGACGAAACTTCTCTCATTGCCCCGACAGACCCAGACCCACAGACTGACGTCACTGACTGAGGCGTTTCAGTCCTCCAGAGAACATCCAGGTAGATAAGAGTGGTCATCTTCAGCAGCAGTTCATGTTAACTTTCAAAGTAGATATTATTTATCATATGTTACTGGAGCCCACAGAGAAAATGTAATTAAGACATTGAAAGAACCCAGTACATATATCCTATTAAAAAGTGTTATTTAAGATAAGATAACATTAGCTAATCCTTTATTTATCCCACGACAGGGAAATTTATAGGATTAAAGCAACAGGCAGGTGCACACAACACAGACAAAATTACATAAGGATTGAAAGATATAAGAGGTGGATTAGGAAAAAAAACACTGAACATAACATTATTATTATTAGTAGTATTATTATTATTATTATTATTATTTAATTGTAATAATAAAATAAAAATCACAAAACCTGAAAGGTCAACAGTTTCATGATGCATCAAGCTGAAATGTCAAAAGTATTGGTATCGTATCGATATCGCCGATAGTCACCCTGTATTTACTTCGGATCGGATCGATTAAAAATTCCCGGTATCGCACACCTCTAGCAGGGAGCTGGAGGGGGGGGGGGGGGAGACCCAGCGTGTGTTTGAGGAGGAGACAGAAAGAGCCATCCCTAGCGATAACAGAGGCAGTGCAGGTGGAGAGGCTTACTGCCCCATTGGATAGTCTGAGCATAGTTGCTCAGAGATGGATCACACCGTTAATTTCAATCAGGGTTTCCGCGGGGCATTAAAAGTCATTAAAAGTCATTAAATGAATTTTTTTAAAATTAAGGCCTTAATTGGCATTAAAATTCATTAAATGTGATTATCTGTGGCCTTATTTTTTTCTAAAAGAAATACGGTGATAAAAACAGTGTCGTCAGGTATATTATATCAGATATAACTGATAACTGCTTCCGGTTGATCGTAAAGCCGTATGTTTTTACAATGTTCGGAAAAGGGACTCGAAGCGGAGAAAGAGCTAGAGAAAGGGAAAATGCTAATTTCAACAAAGCGGGTGGAAAACGAGGAATTCGGGACATGGCTGCAGCCTGTCGACGGTAAAGATGACGAAGAATTTTGCCGTGTTTGTAAAAAAAAAATTAAGCTTTGCACAATGGGTGTCAATGCTTCACGGTCTCACATGAAGTCGGACAGTGTAGTCCAGGGTGTACGCCGTATACCCACTTATTTTTCAGTCAGCATTGCCTATATCAACTTCTGGAGCGATATTTGTGTATTTTGTTTGAGCGCGCAGTGAGACAGGTATTCAGCGTTTAAACATCGTGTGCGCGCTCAAAACTGATAAACTCTTCCCAACCCACTTTGCTCGCGCTCGGTTCCGTGTCTGCCCGTGACCTGCTGCTTCCACGCTCAACACCAGCTGTGCGCGGCTCGCTGGATTCTGTCTGTGCGCTCTTGACTTCAAAAACTGTCCACCTCACCAGCCAATCACAGACAGGTTTCTTTCCATCCAGTCAGAGTAGGGCTTGCAAATACTGCATTCAGATGGATTAAATCAAAAGGCTGCAGCTTTTGGCAGAAATTACTAAACATAACGGTGGGATTGAAGAAAAAACAACAACCAATAAACAGTTTAATATTTTAGCCTAAAATATTTAGTTTAAAATAATTCCTTGAGTTACTAAGTGAGGTGTGAAAAATCTTTTTGTCTCTTTTCTTTCCAGCTTCTGGGTGATGATGCAAATGTTTCTTGTGATCATAATCATCATCATTGTCATCATTATTTAAAGAGCACTTTAACACGAGGTACAACAAAATAACATCTAATAAAATGACTTGAATAAAGAATCAACAGTTTTAAACAACAACAATAATAATAAGCTGTTTAAATCCTTAAAAACAAACAGAAGTTCTTTAAACTGAACTCTAAGATAAACAGGCAACCAGTGAAGGGAGGCCAGGATGGGCTAATGTGCTTTATTTTATGTTTTTCCATTAAAAGGTGTGCAGCAGCATTTGAACCAGCTGCATTTGAACCAGCTGCAGACATTTGAGTGAGGACTGACCGATTCAGAGATAAAGAGAATTGCACTAATCCAGCCATGATGAAATGAAGGCTTAGAGTAGTGTTTCCATATTTTTGCCTTGAAAGAATAGGTTTTAAAATGGTAAATGGCTTGTACTTGTATATGGCTTTAACTAGTCTTGACGACCTCCAAAGCGCTTTACACTACAGTTCATTCATTCACCCATTCACACACACATTCACACCCTGACGGTGGTGAGCTATGTTAGTAGCTACAGCTGCCCTGGGGCAGGCTGACAGAGGCGAGGCTGCCATACACCGGCGCCACCGGGCCCTCTGACCACCGGCGCCACCGGGCCCTCTGCCCACCGCCAGCAGGCGGTTTTACCTTTGCTTTGGGGTTACTCTGTGTTCAAAATTTAAAAGGAAGAAATTATCTAGCGTGAATGCCGATACCGTTTAAAAACAAGATATAAGAACGACACTCGGAATGGTTTTCTAGCTTTCCTGCCATGAGAGGTCGGTCGTTACTTTCATTAGGAGCAGGGGTGTCGTCTCACTGTGTGTATGTGGGAGAGTTGAGGGTGTAAAACAGGATTTTACTTATATTGTAAAGCAGAGACAATTTGCTAATGGGGTTGACATTATAAACTATCTTTAGCATCTTATATTAGCTTGCTTAGCACAGCGTTACTAACGGTAAAGATTGCTCTCATCTGTGTATTTTAGAGATTATCCTTATCTTAACTTTCCAAAAAAAAACCCCAAAACTGCCAACATTTCCAAATCCAGCATGTTCCATGAAAAACAGAGGTGGGATGCCCTGGACAGAGTGCATTTGCGCTAGTACAGCCTTCCTGTAATCTGTTTAAGCCTGGCTTTAAGTAGAAAGCTCACATGCCTCGGTAGAAATGACAGTTTCCTTTATCTATTGTCTTCATTTTATTTGCTTCCTCTTGAAACTACCTCATTACACTGAAAATAGCTAACATTTCCCTTCTCCTCAGTGACACCTTTGTTGTTAGTAAAACATGGTAGCACTCAGCGCCATAGAGATTGAAAAGAGTTGCGACACTCTTTGATGTCACCGCCAGGGCAGTCACGTGGTTCATGTAGACCGCTATAGTTCCAAAACATACGCTGGCTGTCATGTTCTTCTATGAGACAGACAGCAGCGATTGCGTTATTTAACGGTAAATATATATATATAAACATACACCCTACTACTTTTTCAGCTGTTATTGCATGATTACATATTTGTTAATGTCATTTTTCCATTTTGAGAGGCAGGGTGACAACAAAAAGCTGTATATTACTTAGATACGTTTTACATTTTTTGGAGGGAAAAGCTTATGTTCATGTTCGTATGGACAGGAGTACAGGCTAGAACGGCTCTAACTTAAGTTTTCTTTTCCATATCATTCATGTGATGACAGATGTCTCATGATTTTCATTTTATGGCGACTGGACTGTATTATTGATTACCGTGATTTTGCTTATAAATTCCCATTCAGCCATTAGCTTACCTTGGTGGTAGCGTTAGGTCTGCCGTGGTCCATTCAGCAGCTAGCTCACTTCTGATAAGTGGTCACCCCCAGACCACAACGTGAAACATGATCATGTTAAGACTAAGAATATAATTTTAAGATTAAGCCATTCACATATTATCAAAAGCATTATGCTTATATGTTTGGGTCTATAGGTAAGTGCAGAGCTATTAAGATTTTTCTCTACGTCTCTGGCTTAATGCACAGAGTAAGAGTAAGGTTAGCTGCAGAGAGAGTGATAGAGAACAGTGACAGGCAACACTCCCATTGGACTCCGTTGTTGCTTTTTTGAGAAAGAACAGTCCATTCAGCATTTACACCCACTTTTTCTGATGAGGCAGGAGTTGGCCACACAGCAATGATAATTTTAATACTAAGCCATGCACAAAGAATCAAATATATTAAATAATAACAACTCATTAAGCTTGGATGAATAATTCAAATATTGTTTAATAAAAAATACTGAGTGAGACAACAAGATGTGTGTGTGTGTATCTAACTGGAAAAACAAGAACAAAGTGAAGGAACAGGGAGGAATATTATAAATACATTTTTTAAAAAAAACCTCCACATACATCAGGCTTCAGAGTGCATCAGGGCTGAAGGGAAGGACAACATTAATAATAAAGGTATAAGCTGGCATAAGATAAAAATTAACAACGTGGAACAAAAAAAATGGGAACAAGCATGAATAATATCAACAAACAAACGTACAGTATGTGTGAACAAGAACAACAAATGTGTAAACAGGCGTTAAGAACAGGTATCGTAACCATTTTTTTGGGGGGGGGGGGGGGGCGCTCCACTGAAACCTGTGATGGCCACAACAACGATACTGCTGGTCCAGCAAGATCTGTTGAGACAGGGGCACAAATATGTTCATTAAAGCCAGTTCATTCAGGACTGCCTAGAAAAATACTTTCTCTTGCATACATCAGACTCACACCTGTGGAGTTCCAGTAAGCACTATGGCTAACTTACTTAATAAAAGATGTCAGAGATTCACTAATGAACTGTGTAATTTCTGGTGTAGCGATACCTTCTTCACAGCTGGCAAAATCGAGATAAAAGTAGCAGGCAATGACTGAAAATCGGTTGTCTACCAAGTTAAGAATATATTTATAAATTGCACTGTGCACGTACAAATAAATATAAGCATATGCACCATAAAGGGCCTATTTATATAATATACAGAGTTGATAATTCAAAAGAGGTAGCTATTTAATCAACTTACGCCTGGATATAACGTTAGTGCTAACAAAACTAGCAGGCAATCGGTGGTCTACCAAGATAAAACATATATATATAATTACGCTGTGTACATACAACAAAAGATCAGAATATGCATCATAAATGGCCTATGATACAATATAGACAGTTGACAATTCAAAACAGGTAGCTATTTAATCAACTTACCTCAGAAGTTACTCGAGAGTCAGCAATGGAAGTGAATGATGTCCGACGCCATAGAACGGCTTTTTGGAACTATGCGAGGCTGCATACCCCGGAAGTAGGCGGCAAACAGCGTACAACGGAGTCCAATGGGAGTGTCGCGACTCTTTTTAGCTCTATGGCTCTGGTAGCACTAAGCTATGGTGTGTTCACTGATCTAGAAAAAATAAGATTTTCATGCTTCTGGCCAATCAGGGGCAAGGTTGCTGAAAACCCCAGTTCCAGGCAAAGGCTGATTCCTGTTTGAGATGTTTTTGGTGTTATACACAAATTCTCACCAAATGACGACATTAAGCTGATTTTGATGTATTGCTTATGCTAGCTGGGAATATATCAGTTTTCTTAATTTATAAGTGTTCATAAGCCAGTCACTCTGTGGAATGTTATATGTTTTTTTAAAGTTTATTTAAAAGGGACCATATACAATTAAAACATAAATGTTATCGTTACCATTTGATGCATTGTACCAGAGTTAGCCAAAGGCTAATTTGCGTCTGCAGTCCCTTTGGCTGGGCACAATTCATATTAGTCATACATTATTATCTTGAAATACCCATTTGAGCTTAACGCTTCAGAAGAACAGGTGCATAATTGGAGTCTGTGTCTAATACAGCTGCCGTATGAAGCAGTCAAAGTGGACTGGGCTGTCTGAGAACCAGGGGAGCTTATTAATCCTTTGTTTTTATAGGATCTCTGGAAGTGTCCAATGCTAAAAAGCATTATAATTGTTATACATGGACTTTAAATAAGCAACTGTCTGAATAAAATGTTCTTCAAAGAGATGATATGCCAGGTTGGTATTTGTGCATATTTCTAAGCTGTCAGAATGGAGTGAAGCAGGTCTGAAGTGGACCTTAACTTAGTTTACTTCAAAGTTATATACAGGATCAAGGAGAAAATACACAAAAATGCAGGCTTCTGGGTCTAAAATGTCACAGTCTTCCATGTTACATTCAAATTTTGAAAACCTTTAGTTATCTTTACATTTTCACCTATAGTTGGCTAACCATTAATTTTTGCCCTTTCCATCTCTGTCCTCATTGCTAAATTTGTCCCCTGTCAAAATGACTCGCAAGCGACTGAGATGCATGAAACTGGACCTTACAGTGTTTTGCAAGATTATACAAGCCACTCTCTCCAGTTTGTAATATTAGAAACCACAAACTTTAATGCAATTATTGGAATTTTATGTGATAGACAAACATATTCGCTCATCGCTGAAAAGCGTGATTTCTGACATTTTCTCTGATTAAAAGAAGTCTGTAATGCATTGATATTCACCCTCTTGCCCCCACCTCACCTCAGACTCAGTTATTTATAGAAACCTGTTTTGCTGCTGTTACAGCTGCAAGTTTTTTGGGGCATCTTTCTATTAACTTTGCATTTTTAGACACCGGAGATAAGCATCCCTATATCATGATACTGCCACTACCATGTTTCCACAGTATGTATGGTATGTTCAGGGTATCATGCAGTGATATAGTGGTTTCTATGCATAATATTATAGATATAGGCCAAAAAGTTTCAGCTTTGTCCCATCTGACCACAGCACCTTTCTCCACATTTCCTGTGTATGTTTGCAGTTGTGGATTAGTCTTTTCATTGTGGGATGAGGGCATTTCGTTTAGAGTTATCAGAGTAAAGGGGGCTGAGAATATACGCCTTTGCCAAACCTTTCTGATATTTATTTGTAGAAACAAAATGTCAATAGTTTGTGTTTGTCCTCCGTGCAAAGTCCCAATAAAATAAAGCTATCCTGTGCTAAAACACTATGCTGAGTCTGCAGTTGCAATGTAACAAAAAGTCCAAAGATAGTGTGGCTGCTGTGATGTTCTCTTTACTCAATGTCCGCTTCATTTGGCTGCTTAAATCCACAAATCCCATTCCCATCTCATTTCACTTAATAGACGAATTCTATTTCTAAAGAGCATCGCCATGTGAAACTGGATTGTCTGTCACTGTTGACTCCGGAGGTGACCTTATTTCCAAATGTGGCTCAAATTATGGAAATAGCTCTGTGATTACACAGGCCGTCCTGGGGCCTGTTTACTTCGTCCCGTGTTCCAGCACTTTCAGGGAGTGCAGATTGTAAAATGAGGTTAACGGGCTGAAAAGGCAGCGAGCGATGGAGATGTGTCAAAACTTTGTGCCAGATGCAGATGAGATTATGCCGCGGCTGCTCACGAACACTTGTGGTCTAGTGCCGTCTAAGGGATATGTGGCGTTTGTGGAGCTTGTTTTTTTGCTGCTTTGTCCCTCTTTGAATCATTTGTTTCTGGTTAGGATTTCTCCTCAGTTGCACCTTCTAAGAAGAGGTATGATGAGCTTCTGAGAACTGTCCCTGTTGGGCTCCTATTTGAGGTGTGGTCAAACTGTGAGGAAAATAATTTGGTGGAACAGAAAGTGCCCATTTAATCCCAGCTGTCATCCGAACACACAGGAAATAAACGACATGGGCTTTTCTGCCTCCCGATTCATTACCTGTGCTATCAGGCTAAACTTGATTAAGAAGCGCACATCTTTCCATTCAGACGTGTGTATTATTATTCATCATGATGTGCACAAGGCTTTTGGTTCAGATTTATTTCATGTCAGCCTTTTTCTCATGTCTGTCGATCTTGGCCCGAGCGAATGTGAATTCCTCGCCTTTCTCGCTCATGCTTTCATTCTGAGTGCGTTGTTGATTTCTGCCATCAAAACAGTGACTTCCAGAGAAAAGGCTGGAACACATTTATCCCGACTCTCCCAAGTTACAGAGAGGATCAAGTAAACTGTGTGCATACTGTGTTGTTTTTATCCATTTTGAAGACGCAGTTCAACAAGTGAGAATCTCATCCAAAGCCTCATTTATGGCAGAAGTGCAGTTGAAAAAGTGAAACTCGTATATTCTATTGATTGATTACACACGTTGATATATCAAAGGTTTTCGCATTTCTGAGTTTTGAGCATCATGGTTTTCGGCTAACGAGAACCCAAAATTCAGCTTGTCAGAAAATAAGAACAATACAAAAGACCAATATAAAAAGACTTGAATGCAGAAAAGTTTTGTTACAGCCTGACTGATCAGGGTGCCGTATCCAGCCATAATAATGGAAAGTAGAGTGGAAAGAAAACCTACGCTAGCAACAGGGACAGCAAGAGGATAGTGAAATAAACCCATTTAGAGTTTGGAGGAGCTTCAGAAGGCTTGAGCTCCAGCTGTCATGTTCCTTGTGTTCAGCCGCTCCTGAAATAGAGACAAGATGAGCAACATCTTACCTGGGCAAAGGTAAGTGCCGTAGGTGCACTGTTTTTATCAAGTCCAACTCAACACATCCATCTGCCACAAAAAGCTAGGAGAGTCCCTGCTTCTCTCTGCTGACAAGCTTTATAAAGATGCAGATATCATTTTAGCCTCGGCACAACGTGCCAATATCTGCTTTAAGGACTGTGAGATCACTGTACGTGATTGGTCAGCAAACTCACCTGACCTAAACCTCAAGGAAAAACTCTGAAGTATTTTGAAGAGAAAGATGAGAGACACCGGAGCCAACAATGCAGATAAGCTGAAGGTCACCATTAAAGCAAACGGGGCTTCTGAAAACCTCAGCAGAGCCAAAGGCGGGTCGCCTCCTGTCACACTGCACTGATGCAGTGATTCGTTCAAAAGGAACCCAGACTAAGTACTGGGTGCTGTACAGCACAAGAGCAGACCTTTCACTAGGATTACATCTCTGCACCAAAAATCCTCTTTTTTGGGTCTAAATACTGGAAATATGTCACTCTGCTATATATTTTTAGAATATATGTTTCTCTTTTTTATTACTGAAAGAAACTCTGCATTTGATCCGCTTGTAAACCATTGGTCTGTATCTATCTTCAATCTTGCATGTTTTAGAACGTTTGCTACTGCTTTTTTATTCCTCTGGCTCTACAGAAACTCTCCACAGAACTGAAATGGGGCTTGCCTCGTTGCAGCAGTCAGGATTAGACCAAGCAGATGCTATTTCAGTTCACTCATGCTTAAGAAACTTTTCCTAAATTCGGAGCACGGAGCAGAAATGTAGGTCAGGCTCTTTTTTGGAAAACTTAGAGGAGAGCTTAGAAGGTCTGACATATTGTAGTAATTAGGAGAGCCGCTGTGCCACGTCTGGCATTTTGCTCCTGGGCGGCTGAGTCATATGACCCTCGCCCATGTTTCCACTCCTCCCTGATGTACTACTGGCTGGACAGATGGACACAGAGAAAATCCTGACTTTGGCATAGCAAACTGAAACCTCTCATCTGTACTCCTGAGCAAATGGTGGAGTGAGCATTCATTATTGCTGCCAGTCTGAGAGAGAGAAAAAATATATATAAATAAATAAAACACCACTCTACAAGCCTGTAAACATAACCCCTCTGACCTGCCGGATGCTGAGCATGGTCCTGCTAATCTGCTGCACTGAAACCATCAGATGAAGTTATAGGGATTAAAAAAAAAACACAAATGCTTCATGTTGTCTGTTAACTATGGAAAACTCCGAGTTGATCCAAATCTGCTCCAGGGAGTGGGGATGTTTTTTTTTTTAGTGCTTTATGTAAAATAAAGCTCCGCTCTCCTTATAATCCACATCAGTTTTACCAAACAGAAGGTAAAAGCTTCTGTGGGATATGCAGGTTATGTGTGGCCACATTAAAAGACATGCACTGCGCAGGCAACGCAGAGCTCCCCCGCCATAAAACCGGTGAAAACAGACAGCAGAGATGACGTGGTTGTGGGTACAGCTGAATGCCATGTAGGTAGAGCCGCTGGAGCTCAGCTCAGCCTTTAGCTTTGTCAGTGAGGGGGTGTTCTCAAGCACATTTTCATTCAAGTGTAGAATCGTCTGAAAAGATTCAATGCTGTATTGAGACACAAAGAACGGGTCTATTAATACAGACAACTGCTGTGAAAAATGTGAAAAAAAAATCAGATGTGACATTTGTGGCTAATTTTGAGTTATGTAAATCACTGAGTTGCTGACAGCGATTTTAGCTGATTTCTTCCTTTAAGAATTGTAATTAACGGCCTTCAAAATATTTTCTTAGCCTTCCTGCCATCAGCGGTCCTTAATTAGCTGTATTAGTAGCAGAAGCGATGCCACACTAGAGCACATTTTAAAAGAAAAACAAAACAATCATGGATTTGACATTTCAAACTTTCTTTAGTGGCCATGGGCTGCTACGAAATTCTCACAGTATCATAACGATGAGAAAAAGTACCACAGTTTTACAAGATCAGGATATTTAACTAGAAGTTACAAATGCATGGTTTCAATATGTTCTAAATCATTTTATTCAAAACAAAAAGCTATGATTATTACAATGCTCCTGCTTAAATAACGTTGATCATTACAGATAAAAATAAGGCTTTCTATGAGATCATAGCTGAGACTGTTGACAGTGGGCTTTTTGTGTACTTATGACAATGCACGACAAATATGTTCTTTTTAGCTAAAGATATTTACAGATATTTAGCTAAAGATGAAGTATTACTTCATTTAAAAGTAGATCAGCTTAAAGGTCTAGTGCCAGCTAAGTCATTTAAAAAACAAAAACAAATGGACATGGTTGTGTAAAACCGAAGCAAAATTAAATTAAAGATTCACTGAATTTAGTTACTAAACTTGCTATTTGTGTAGAGAGTTTTTGCTTCTTCCAGTCCTACTCTTTTTAGATATATTTTCTTCAATTTGTTTAAAAAACGGTTTTACTTGTCAGTCTAAAAGCTATTTCTTTAAGGGTTTTCCGTAGAGCTTGCACTTGGTACCTGTATGGATTAACCAGCAGTCTGTAAATAGTCGTTCTCAATTCAACTCTGTGCTATTTCATATCTTTGCAGCTTTGGTTCTGATTCATTGGATGTGAAACATGTAGCACCAACGGTATGTCAGTATGTCCCCGCTTTGACAACAGATATTTTCAAGTAAGATTCTACGTTCTATTACTTGTCTACCCACAGGAAATGTGCGTATATGACCTCAATAAATATCTATCGGCAGAACCAAAATAAATTGGAATAGAGCGTCACACAACGTTTTCAGATCATTACGTCCAATTTAATTAAATTAGACATGAAATTTAAGCCTCCTCATCACCATTTATTTAGTTCATACAAATAAGGAAACATAGGCGCAAAAGTCTTTGCTTCCAGTTAGAAAAATGGAAGTATGAAGGAACTGCGAATGCAAAGTATCAAATGTTGGTACCAATTGGCCTGCGGCTCTGTTATTTTTGACTCGGCCATGAGAGGAACAAATACCTTTTTTCCACTGCCTCAAATCAGGCCGGCTCCACTCCACTCAGCCTGCTTTGCGAGTGTTTCCATTACAGTTTTTTCCATACCTGGACCTACTTTTTTCGATTGGAGCTGAGTAGGGACTACACGTGATGTAAACAGACTGCTGTTCAGTCATGGGTGTGGTCTATGAGTAGACCGAGCAGAAAAATGACCACGATGACTACTTGACGCTCTTGAATTATGTGTGCACTGTATTCAACTGGTCTGTATGGTCTGTGTTGTGATAAAGGATCCCTCCCCTCACATGTGGGAGTGGTCACGCACTTCTGTCACACGGTTATGAAGCGCAGCACATGGCGTAGGATAAAGCCATGTTCCCTTCCCCCAGCCGTTACACGGTCAGCAAGTTCTCAGTAGAGCTGGGCCGAGTTTAGTAGAGGCGTGTGGAGCTGAAACCGCCAATGGAAGAGGACTAAACTACACAGAGAGAACAAAAGAGACTGATAAAAAGAAACAGAAAAAAAATCTGAATCCCAGCATGCACTAACCTTGCCTGCAAGATGAATTCTCGTGGTATTTGTGCGTTCACGAACACACGAGAATCCATCTTGTACCGCTCCGGCTTCAACCGATTGCGTCCAAACCGAAACCAGTTTGGGCCAATCACGTTGCAGTATTGATGTTTAAGGCGGAACATACTGGCGCGATTAAAGCAAGAGGTGCTGAGCCCACAGCCTAACCAACCTTTTAATTTGATACCATGATTGGCTAAAACCAACCTTTGGTAGGCGGGCACTAGGTGTCGCTATTAGCTGTTCAGGTTAAATGTTGTTTAACCTGGACAGCTTATATCATCACGCCTGCCGCTGTCAACCCAATTTTGAGTCTATGTCAGCTTTAAGCAGCAGTCGTCCTACTAGTTCAGTCAGCCACTGCGATGGCTAGCTGACAAAACATTAAGAATCAATTGTCCAAAAGGTTACTGACCTCTAATTCAGCAAAATATTCATACATTATTTTATTAAAACAATATTTTTTTCCCCTTCTGCTTTGCATTCTAACCTGGTTGTTTGAAGACAAACTAATTATTACTCCTAATTCGTTACAAAGCAAATCTTTTTTTACTTAATTTGAAATTCCTTAAAACAAACCACGGTTCTTACTTCTTAGACATATACATAGCCATACTAAGCTGTGATTTCACTGCATAATCTTATAGGTTAATGGTTTCAGTTTTATTATCTGTTCCTTTTTTCCCATATTTTTGCTTTGTTTTCCTCATTCTTTTGATTTTTAATTGGTAGTTTTTGTCTAGCCTAGTTAGAGAATTTAACTCGAGCAATTCACCTGTAAGTTGAAGTATTTTGTTAATATAATTTTGTATTTGGAGAAAAGTTGTATTTATTCTGTATTTGTGTGCAACATGTGCTGTTTGAGAACACCAGTGCAAGAATTCACTCCTTCATCTATTGCTCTATAATACCACACCTCACCAGGCAGGTAGTCATAAAACAACACCTGACTGACTGAGAGCTGTTTGGCTGTTATTTCCTGATAATCAGGTGGTTGCCATATTTGATTAATATGACCATCTTTGTTAATAATTGCCTTTGGCAAAGCAAGCCTTTTGCTGCACAGCTCTGCCTTGAGCTTTAATGAGTAAACAACCTTTGAGATCAATGAACTACTTGCAATAGAGTGAATCATATCCATGCTGAGGCCAGTCATAGTCGGAGGACTGTGGTCCTTACTTTTGTTTTTGTTAATAAATACAATGACTGGTGCTGCACCACTTAAAGGTATACTATGCAACCGGGGTTGATTTTCCAGCGAGGCTCCCCCCAGAGGGTGAAAGTAAAAGTGCACTGTCGTAAAGATGCTCAGCTGTTCTCCTGGTTTCTTCGTCAAGCCAGGCGCGGTTGTTTTGAGCTTAGCAGACAGGCGAACGCAACGAATCACCATCCTGCTGTTCAAGCAGAGCTACGAGGGGGCGCCCTCCCCTCCTCTCCGTCCCCGCCAGTGGAGTGAGGGGAGCGGGCGTCCCCGAAGCGACCTCCGCCTGGCCCGGGACCCGCTCGGCCCGGACGTCGGCTCGCGGGGGGGTTGGGGAGTTCGAGCGTTCCGGTCCGCGCGACGCGCTGGCCGTCTGTTTCTGTATGCCGCGCGGCCGCCGGGGTGTCTCGTCTTTCCTCTCTCACCTCCGTTCCCCCCGACGCCCGGTGCCTCCCGAGCCGCGTCCGAGCGTCGCGCCGTACAGTTTGAGACACACAGATGAGCGGTGAACTTTTAAACCCCGCGGTTCCGTCGCACAGTTTGAGATGTATATAAGTACCACGACTGAAAAACTCGTACAGTGTATGCCCGGCTTAACACAGTGAAAGTATGAACATGCAGAGAGAGAGAGAGTAACCATTCCAATGTTACTTACAATCGCATCAGCAGAAACGCGAGGTCCGCGTCAGCCTTGCAGCCTTCTCTTTCTCTTTTAGCTCTCGCCATTCGGAAAAAGCTTTCTCGATGTTCACCCGTGTACGACTCTTCTCTCTTTCCACAGCCCTTTTCCTCTTTCTTGTCTGCTCCGACATGGGCTTTCGCTGTTTTATCGTTGGTTCCGCCATGATAACTGCACAGATATCTCCACTGCACTAGCACCGAGCATGCGTTTCACTGGGGGCGTGTAGCAGTTCTCGCCGTAAAGCAAGACCGACTCTTGCGATCTTGCACGAGATTCTGAGCCTGTGGGCGCGGGCCGAGGGCTCCTGCAGTTGCAAGTGCGGTATTTCCCCCACAGACCACCAGGGCGGCCGAGAAAACCTTTGTTCAACCTGAAATGACTCATTTAATCATCCAAAACGGTATGGAACACATTAATTAACTGAAAAATGTTGCATAGTGTGCCTTTAAACTGCTGCCCTTGTTGATTGTCATCACACATAGGACCTTCCTGTTGCTGCCAGCAGAGCTCACTCATTGGTCCAAACTACATACAACCTCAAGGCGCAGAGCCTTAAAGGTCAACCGCTGACCCTGATGTTGGGAGTTTTGTTGCTTTGCATGGGAAGCTAAAATGCGGTCCGGTTTGCACCTATTTTATAAATGGCATTCCTTGGCTTTCAGAAAACGATGCATTGCAAAAATAATGTAATTTAGCTTTATTGAGCCCTTATATTTGCCTGCATTTTTAATCAGTTTTATTTTAAAATCATGACAAAGAAGGAGTTTTTTTCTGCACCAGAGGTCATATGGGTTGCAGCTTCAGCCACGTCATATAGGATGCATGTTATGCTCACTTGGAATATTTTTGCACAAAACAGAAATGCACCTATTTCAGTATCTAAGATAACAATACTACACTGCAGCTAATTCTGCAGGTTTAGCTGCATGCAAGTATGTCCGCCTGAGTTAAGCAAAGGTTTTAATTCTTCTCCGTAGAAATATCATTCAGCAATGGAGGAAAATATACAGGCAGGTTAGAAATGATTAATGTTTCTGTGTTGTATTGCTAAACGATCATGAGTTGTTTTTTTTGCACGGGGGAAAAAAGCTGTAATTATTCAATTAATTCCTATCTATTAATTGAGTGCTTATATTAAGCATTAGTGCAAAGTGAAAAATTACATGAGTTACTGAATGGCTATTTTCAATTAAAGATTTTCTTTAAAGTATTTGTTGCTCTAAACATCCTGTTTGTTGGTCTTAGATTGAGTTTGATAACATGAATCAGCACAATACCGACTTATATTTAGTCAGCTTTGCACACACAGAGAGGTGGTCGGTCTCTATGTGACCATCAAAGCCACGTAGGTCAATAAACCTATGAATGGACACAGCGCTCTGTAGTCCATTTACAGCAGCCTCATATTACAGAAATCTTTCAAAGAAACAATAAAATATCCTGCCAACTGCCTCTTTAAGTCAACAACATGGCACACGTGTGATTGCTCTGAGTTTTGTTGCCCAGTTAATGAGCTCTCAGACAAAAAATAGTCTCGGTGGTAAAGATGTTTTACAGGCCCTGTTGGCAACTCGTAGTTGTGCAAAAATCTTTATATTGGACGCGATCTTGTGTTTGGGACTGCTATTTGTTTGATTCATTCATACTTAGAGCTGTAAAATCCGGACACCAAGCAAGGACTCTTCAAAGTGAAGCCTGTTATAAAGTAGATCCTAACTCTCACTAAAAATGAACAAATCAGAATTTTGTGAACAATTTCTGGATACCTTTTTTGACACTTGCCCTGCCGTTGCCAATTTTAACCCTTCCAATTTATCTCACAGATTTGTACCTAACAGCATTCAAAAGACCTTTTTCTTTCCTTTCTGCCTAGACTATTCATCAGTTATTTAAATAAGGAACAAAGGCAACAAAAGGGCAAGAGAGCCTGCCTTTATTATTAATTTAAAACAAAAACAAAATGAATACAAAGGTTACATTTTGAGATGTCGTTAGGGATTGGCTTGGTTAGCGTTACTTTCTTTTTTTTCACTTGTCCTGTTTGGCATTTAGAATTGCTGTCTTGATGCCAAAGAGAGCCCAACAGGTTTACTTTCACATGTGGGGCATTACTGCTTTCTCTGTAGTGCTCTGCTTGATATATTTTCAAAAACTTTATTAGATATTATTTTGGGATTATTTCAAGTTCAATGGCCACAGAAACAGAAAGGTAAAAGAGAAAGAAAGGCAGAAAAAAAGACGAGGCAAATGTTAAAAAGGAGAAAAGGTGACAAAAATAGAGAAGAGGAAATAGAGAGTACAAGGTAACATCCTCTGAGTCTGCTTCTACACCTGCAGGGAGAGGTATAAAAAGAGCCGTGAAACCATGGGCGTAGGTTTGTATAGGGACCATAGGGACATGTCCCTACCAAAATTTTGGACCGACCTAATTGTCCCTACCAATATTTCGATGTGAATAACTAATAATTACAATACAGCGTTGTTACAGCAGTCGCTTATTTTCCTCTCGCAGCTCCGTCTGCCAGCCTGCGTGTCCAGTCGGTCTTTCCTGTCGCTTTAACTTAGCAGCGCTGTTTAACTCCACTCTCATTGGTTGTTCTGCCTTAAGTCCCGCCTTCTCTCTCCCTGGTTGGCTGTTTTCTAGTGCGTGCATGTGCGTGCATGCTTGCAGTGCGAAATTTAAATTTAATTCACGCTAGAATACTGCGGTTACTACAACGAATATTAGACTACGAAACTAGTCCCAATTAAAAATGTTATATTATCTATGCTATAACAGGCGATAGAAGAAGCAGGAGAGAGTAGTTTTGATTTGTGGAACTTAAGAAATGTAGGTAACCAACGTTAGCATCTTAAAATAATATTTAATTCTGAAGTATAATACATTTTATCAACAAAAATTAATTTTATTTTATAAAACTATTCTGTGTCAAGCAGGAGTTCTGAAGACTGCTGGAAAAATTGACAAGCAAAGAATGTAAGCTTTCAAAAAATCCCTTTAAGGCGGTTCAGATATAAATAGCAGGTGTTATTCGTTTTATAGAGTATAACAACACGAGATGGTGCCTAAACATTGCTATTTTTTGTTTAGAAAGCATAATTAGGGTTCCACATAATAATAGTGCTATTTAATTAACTGTTTCTACTTCTAGAAATAGGATAAAGTACAAACAGAGGAACACATTGGTTTGATTTTCCATAGATTTCCACACAGTCAATAAGTAAATTAGTACAAACATTAGTGTCTGGTAAAAATGCTTGAATCTGGCTGTTTATTTTGGATATTATTACATTACGGATAAGATAGTGTTATATTTTCTTTTAATAATTGTTAAAAGCGATTTTATATTTGAATAAACTTAGGCTTATGCTTAGTGTTGTGATTGTAGATGATGCCACCAAAAAGAAAAGAGACATAAGGAGCTATTTAAACACTCAGACAGTAAGTATCATAGGATGATATAAAAGGTTGTGTTACATTTAATCCTTTAATACTAAAAACACACTTGTATAATAGTAACATTATATGATTATAGGAAACACAGATATCCAGTAATAATGATGCAGGGCAGCTTGGAGGTGAAGCAGCTGGGCCTTCAGTGCTTCTGGTGATGTCTAATTGATTTTAATTACAAATTAAGGAGCAGCTTTTTATTTATATACAATATATATAGTGCTTATAAAATTTGTATTAATGTAGCAGAAAATGCTGCTTTTCTCTTTAAATGAAATGTCCCCTGATGCTCACGTCAAGTATAAAAAAATAGGAGCATGCATATTGCGTAGGACCAATGACATCAAACCAATGAAACTTGAGACCAGTAGTGTCCCTACCAAAGTTGAAATCAAACCTACGCCCATGCGTGAAACCAACCACAAAATGTATCACAGGCACAAACTACCAACGCCTCTGATTAGTTGGTTAATCGGTTAGCGTTACTAAATGTGAACATCTGCTACCTGCGGTTCTGGGTCCATGTGCTCTATAACCTTGAGCAATAATAACAGGAACTGTAATAATAACTAAAACAATGTATCCAATGTAAAAAGATACTCTTTCGCTCTACTTTTATGAATTATGTGGATTGAGTTTCCACAGCAGACTGACACAAGAGGTAATTTCTCTTTTTATATCTAAATATTTAAATACACAGTATCCACAATTTAAGTCTTACATTTGAATGCAAAGCTAATTTCACATTAACCCGATTTCTCGTGTTTAACTCATTCCAGTGTTTTGATATGCTGCATGTTTTGTTGTTTGACTCAAACTTTTTAACTTAAACTGCTGCGGGTAAAATAAAAACTTGGATCAATATAAATCTATCATGTAAAGCTATTAGAAGATGAAATATTTTCAGGAATCAGGAAATTGTTCAAGTCAATTGTTCTCGGAAAAGGAAGCTTCTGATCATGCAAAACCTGAAAAGATATTCTAATTCTGGTTAAGAGAACGGACCTTTTTGTTGTCTTTTAAATACTGTGTTGAAATTTCTGTATTTGAATTTGATGAAAAACCCTTTCAATTTTACCTCACTGTCGTAGCATCATGAAAGGGAAAGATGACACGCCTCCAAAGAAAATACAGTACCCTTCAAATGACAAAAAGGAACAGCTAACTTCAGGTCTTCTTCTCTCAGGGACAACTTCCACACCGAAGAGCGCGGTGGCCAGCCTGCCCTGTTAGCGCTTTGCTATGGTACATTTAGTGATCGGAGAAAGATCCAATCTTTGAGTTTCCAATTGTCAGCAGCTGACCCATGTGTGCGTTTCTACTGTTAACTCGTGTTCGTCAGAGCTGTGAACCTTTTGCAGATGAGTTTGTCCCCAAATCTAGCTTTACAAAATCTCCAGTTGAGTATGGTTCCAGATATGGCAAATTAAGCAATTTTTTTTACAATCGGCCACACAAAGGCAGCACGTGCTAATGCTTGTCAGTATTTTTTTCATCTCAAGTGCTGGAAATTCCTGCTGTTTCAAATGACCACATATAAATGCATAATCAAAGTTCTGGATGTGACCATTTGACACAAACAAATTGCAAATGTTCTGATTTGTTGGCCTTGTGATAATTACTGTGGGTGTACAGAAGTCAGACTGGAGCGCCGTGCTGCAAACTGCCGCATACAAAGCTCTCATTTGTACTCCCCCCCCCGCCCCACAGGACTTTTAGAGGGCACAGATCATTGCGTGTTCTTCTCTAGATTAGATTCTCCTCAACACTGGCTGCAAGACATAAAACTCCAGCCCATCCATCGGGTTTTGGCTTGATGCTTGTCTCCTGCTCTGCGTCAGCTGCTTTACCTTCAGACCGTCTTCTCTTTTATGACACTCATCTCTCTGTTTATCTGTAATACACAGTTTACTTTTTTTCTTCTTAAACCAGACACACTCAGATGTGCTATCACGTAAAATTGGTTTCAGTAGCGATAATGGTTTCTCAGTCACTGTTGAAACTCGTCTCTCTTCATCCTGGTTTTTAAATACGTTTACGTTCATTACACATGAAAAATATCGTACTATGTCTTTGTCTGCTTTGATGAACATAGCTCTGAATCAGACTCTTAGTTATTATAGATAAGGATGTCTGGCACAGGCCAGGAGTAGGAAGATTTGATTATTAGGCCTCTTTCTTTGTGAAAGTAGCCTGTTTACTGCCTTCAGCAACCATCAAAAATACAGCAACATTCATTGGCACCCGTCATAAAAGTGTGTTAAAAGCCCTGAAACAAATCCCTCTTTCATTGCAGTACTATAGTTTTGGATTTGAGAAAAATCCAACCTTTGATTTCAATAATTTATAAGGTAGGGGAGAAAATCTGTACTAGCAAATAATTATATTTAACAAAATCCCAGATGGTACAATCCCTGGTCATTCGGGGTTCTTCCTTAGAGTCTCTTCAGCTCACCCTACTGGTTTTGTGCCTTTTGAATCATTTTTGTGTTGATTTAGTGTTTTTTTTCCCTTCTTGGTATCATTATTGTATTTATTGAACTAAATCAGTTTAATGGTGGAATCCATCGGTTTCTTAATGAATATCTCCAGTAAATTTTAAAGAGTTCATAAAGTTGCGTACTCGGTAGAGGCATCACAAATCCTCCATCTTGTTTAACTGTGTCCATGAGGTGCTTTTTAACATATTCATCCTTTGTTTTATGCCAGACCCAGCTGCAGTGGTTGCTAAATATCTTTCTCTTTATTTTCATCTGACTAAAGCACATGGTTCTAGTTAAACTCCCTGTAGAGTTTTACTCGACATGTTGACATTTTTGATGATGGAACAGAAAGGGGCGTTTTTCTGGTATCACTCCTAAACGATTGATGGATATGTACGTAGCTTCTGATGGTTGTTATGGAAACTTATGGTGACCCCAAGATATCACTATTTTGTGCGGTTCTCTAAAAACGAGCTTCTTAGATTTTATTACCTCCCTCTTCGTCCTGCTTACTGGGCTTAGACTAATGGGCTTCTGTGTCACATCATATTTATACCCAAGGGAAACAAAAATACATATGTCTACTTAGAAGTTACTCAATACACTGAACAACTTATTAAAATTCAGTATAAATAATAAAAAACAACTTTTGTTGTATTTTCTTAAGGGGTGATTGATACCAATAATGGCCGCTCATACTGGGCCTGGTTCTACTGGAGGTTTCTTCCTGTTAAAAGGGAGTCATTTCTCTTCACTGTCACCGGGTGCTTGCTCAGGAGGAGAGATTGCTGCAAAAATCAATAACTTGATGCAATCAACTGGACATTCTTGGATAACTTTGGACCAATTGCCATTAAAAACTGAATCTCGCTGCATATTTATTAAATTTAGCATTATTAACATTGCTATTAAATTTAAATCTGACTATGTAATTGCCAGATTTATTAGATTGATTTGATTATAGTGTATTTTTGGACATGATATGAACCTCTTTTGTAAAAGTGCAAGTTTTAAAGACCTAATTTATTAACATGGATTCTCCCCCCCCCCCCCCCCCACTTTAATTTTAGCACATAAATGTGCTAAAATTAAAGTGTGAAATTATGCCAAACCAATAAAAGATTAGTTCAATTCAGCACTTTCTAAACATCTTAAAAGGGTGGCTGGTACTGATCCTTCTTCTTAAGATTTGATTATATATTTTTTCTTTGCAGAAATATAAAACCCTTATAAGGAGCACATAAGAGTCATATGTTATAATAAATTGCCAATAAAATGTTCTCCAAGATCATGTGCCAATAAAGCAGAATGAGGACAAAGTCTGTTTGACGTAACACTAATGTTTTAGTTATTTATTCACAAGTCTGCTTATTTGGGTTTTATAAAAGACCAGGGTTTGTTGTCATGGTTACATAAACCGTCAGTTAACATGAATAATTCAGTAGCTGTTTTCACGTCCAATGACTGGCAAGGATCTTTGCTCGTTGAGATAAAATGACAGATTTTGCTGCTTTTCTAGAGTTTGAAGCTTTTCAGTTAGGCAAGACACGACTGTCCAGACAGGTTTATGCAAGTCAATGAGCGGTAGAGGCTCAACCAAGAGGCATGAGCCAGGTGGGGCCGACATGCGTTGTACATATCCAGGGTGTAGGTGTCATGAACCGCAAACATTACTGCTTATGCGGCAGACTTACAATCTAAATTGTAAAAAAGAAAACTTTAGAGTTGCCCAGGAATATTGCAGTTGTGTTTTTTTTCAGAAGTCAAGCTTTTATTTAGAGTGAATCTTTTCTTTTATCACGTCTTCAATGTTCCCAGTCAGTTCTTCCCATGTTATCAGCGTGAAGTGTGATGGTCTGTGTTTGCTTGAGTTCACCTCCAATAACTTTTATCTCCTCTGCAGCGTTTGTTACGGAGCAATAGCCTCTCTCCCCTGCTTTAGTGCCATTTCTGAAGCGTTGGTGTCAGACTGCAGGTATTACAGGGACTCCGAACAGTCTTTGAGGTGGTTAGTGATGCTGATCTTAACGGAGCTTCTTAACTCGAGGGTTGAGGAAAAGTTACTTGGTCTGTGATTCATTTTAGCTCCACTAATAAGCTTCAGGTTATTGATTTTGCTGGCCAGCGGAGGAACTACTCAATATAGATCTAATAAAGCTCTTTTGTAATGCAGTCCTTCATTATTAGGTTTATGATGGCTGTTTATAAACCATTAGTCCCTTTTCTTTGTGCAGCCAAGGCAGTAGCTGATGCAGAGGGTTAGTCCCAGCAGCTGCTATTCAGGATCAAATCATGGTTTTAAACCCATATTTTCTAACAGCCGTTGGTAATTTTGGCCAGCTCAGGGTCAATTCAGCCTTTATGTCAATTTGTCCCCCTATTTTATACCTACACGTTGCCATTTTGTCCCTTCCTATGACCATTTTGTATACAAATCATTTAATACCACTGCTCTTAAACCATTGTGTATCTTTTTGTTTTTCACTACAGTTGTATTTTGATGGAATATGGAGATGTATGAGGAGTAAAAGAGGCTACCATCTCATGTGCCCAAATTATTGATCATTTATTGTGGTTCTGAACACTGTTTGGGGAAGATGAATTTCTTATAATACGACAGCAAAGGACCTCATATCAAGTTAACTGATATTATTTATAGGAGTCAAATAACCAAAGTTCTTTGCAGCAGATTATGTGTAGATTACTTTTAGGGTTGGAATGGGCTGGAGCGCCCCTCTGGTAGATACCAACTGTACAAAATGTTATGCAGTAGACGACGCCATTTCATTCCCATAAAAGTAGGGTCTGAAACAACCCAAACTGCAAAGGTATGAATGGTTAAAGGATAAAATTACCAACATCCGGTTTCTACCCACTGTTGGTCACAAAAAGGAGACGTTTCATGCTGACGATGCATCAGTCTGTAACCATGGAGGACACATTGTTATTCGTTTTTAAGTCATTTACTACAATCTACTCCTAGTCGACTGTGTACAATAGTGTTCAGGTGAGTCCAGCACATATTTGTGAGCAGAAAGTATCTATATATTTATTTTAATTTTATAAGGGGTCATAATTTATCTTATTTCATTAAAATCAGATGGATTAAACTGGAATCACAACTGGAGTTAATGGAAATATGCTCAAAAAAGTGAACCAAGGCAGTTGTCCCCTTTATGTTAACATTTCGTTTCCAGTTAACACATAAAAAGGTGTGTGTTGGGTTAGATAGATTTTTTTTCCCCTAATGAACATTACATAATTGTTTGTTTTTAACCCAACAAGCATCTTTTGATTTGTTAACTGGAAATTAAACAAAAAGTGGACAACTACCCTGGGTCACTTATTTGAGTGTTGGGTGTCAAATAATTTCTACAAAGAATTCAAAAGTTTTTTTTTAATATAATTATTCTACAACATCTCGCTATAAAGAGAAATAAATATGTAGTAGTTATATTGTTGAACATGAAACTGTTTTACTACAAGTCCAAAATGGTTGCATGCAGGGCCAAAACAAAATGAAGTTACGATTTGGTGAACAGGTGAATTGACCTGGAGCTGTTCTGTCACCACCAGATAGCTACTCAATAGTCCGGGTATGTGTCCTCTGCTGGACCATAGATAGGGAGAACTTCTTTATTACACAAATAATCACACTATATTTGTGATGTGATCAATTCATGCCCCGTCCAGAGTACCAAGGACATTGAGCTCAGTCTAATCCCTGCCTTCTGTGGAGCTAATTTGGTCGTCCTTAACAGTTCGCGTTGCCTTTAGCGCTGGGAAGCCCCCCGTCAAGTTACACGAACGTTACTTTTCATGTAACTTGGCATCTCTGCATCTAGTGTTTGTAAATGCAAATTGCAAGCTGCAGTCAAAATACAGGACAAAGCGCAAACACTTAAGTTTCGCTATAAAAACGGGACATCTCGGCTAAAACGTATTAGCAACCCTACGGGCAACATAGCACCAGCTGTTATTAGCTTAACAGACATGAGCTCCCCCTTCAGGCTGCACAGCGCTGCACCACGTAACTCCGTTTCCGTGCACACTTCCATTCCCGATGCATACCCTTCCCCCCCTCCAATGCCAGGATTTGCCGGTTTTCTGGGGAAATCCTGGTAGTGTACCTAAGTGGTCAGGCTCTATCAGTAGTGCCTGAATCTAAAGTGATTCGGCCTCTACATTATTCAAAAAACTGAAAAAAAGCCTCTTTCTACATTGGAATAATGACTTTTTCTTCCCAGGTGGAGCTGATGTAGCGCCTTAGATAAAAAGGCAGTGCCGTGGTAAAGCACTGAGCAGACGTCACGAGTTTGACAGGAGAAGAAGGGCAGAAGGATCTGATGGGCTGCCATTGCTTCATCTCAGAATACACACCCCCTGAATCCAAGACACGGCTTGGTGGTCTAATGGCCCCCTCCATTAATAAAAGATAACCAGTCAATTACTGAGCTGTCAAAGTAATGTTTGGGATGATATGGGAGAGAGGGCAGAGGGGGGGGGGGGGGGGGGGGCATACATTTTCCCCTCAGAACTGTGTTTTTGCCTCAGTCTTTGTCAAACTCTGAGTTTCTAATCTTCACAGCTTTTGTGTCAACAACAACACCAGCGAAAGCTCCATTTGAACTCTAGAAAAGGACCTTGGTTTATTTTGCTTCGATTCCATTCTGAATTGTTGTGTTACGGTTTGACTAGTTTCATAACCAAGGGATTTCCTTTGAAGCCTGGCCAGTTTCTGTTTCTGGGCTCATTATCATCCCACTATGCTGATAAAAAATTTAGATGCCCGTCCTGCGCACACAAACAAAACCTCGTGCCATTTGTGCCAAACTAACTGCAGGAATACATAAAAGCCAAGCTAATGTGTTTTGTATTATCCTAAATTTAGTGTAAGTGTGTCAGATGTCTTTAAGGCTTTCGTTTCTGCTTTGAATCGGTCTCTCGTGGGGCCACGTTCTCTTATAGAGAGCTAATTTGATCATTTCTTCTTCCAGAGCCAGTTAGGAAATACCAAACTGATGTTAAGATAAAAATCTGAAATGTTTCCTCGTTTTCTCCTCTCTGGCTGACAAGCTTTCCTGAGTTTGGCTGATTTCTTTCTTCAAAGGTAATATGTATAGCTGTGTACACAAAATGAGCGAAGAGGTTATAGTAGAGTTGCATGTACTGCTTACCGCCCTACTGGCCTTCAAGGCTTAATGATCTACTGACACAGATTCGTGGAGCAAATATGAGTGGGATTTATTGGGAGGCGACGTTTAGACTTTGCCTCTTGTTGCCTGTTTATTATTCATGAGCATCAGAGAGATGGGGGGAGGGGAGGTTATGTATGAACCTCTGAGACTTCAAAGGTAGGAGGAAGGTGTATGAGTGCATGCAGTTGTGCATTTTTTGTGTTTTTTTGTGTGTGTGTTAACATTGAAAAGGAGAAAGATGCATTTCTCCTTTTCCACGGAGAACCACTCTTCTAGCGTAGTGATAAGTCACACCTTTTTCTAACCTGATCTATGGATGCAAACAGACAGATTTGACCGCTTAGGCCTAATCCAGGCCACATTTGTTTGGCTGTCTTAACACATATCTGTCCTTGGCCTTAATGACTCCCCATCTACTGATAGGAGGGTTGTTCACACATGCACAAATTTCAGGGTTTTTTTTTGTCTATTTTTTTTCCCGTGTGGATTTTCTCTAATCCACACTTGGTCAAGAATCTACGTGCAGGCTTGTATGTTTACATACACCACCCTAAATGTTTGGTTGGGTGGCTCCTTGAGAGTTGCTCGTCATCTGTATAAGCGAGCTTCTGGCGTAATTCTGCCAGGATATTTGACCCCTCTTTGGTGCAGAAATGGCCAATATTATTTAAAATGGCTGGTTTCCAGGCACCACCGAGTTTTAAGCTCATCATTAACTGGAAGATGACTGAACACAAGTATCGCCGTCCAGAGGGACGTTAGGTTTACGATCCAATCAACGGAGACAATCATGCAGACAAGCAAAGAAGCATTTAAAAGCAGTGGTGGGAAGTAACGAAGTACAAGTACTTCGTTACTGTACTTAAGTACAATTTCCGTGTATCTGTACTTTACTTAAGTAGATTTAATAATGGATACTTTCTACTTTTACTCCACTACATTTAACAGTAAGTTTCTGTACTTTCTACTTCACTACATTTCTATACAGCGTTTCGTTACTCGTTACATCCAAGACGCATTTCGGTTTTTTGATTTGTTCGTTAGTTTGAAAGTATCCAATGGCGAGAGCAGAATCAGTCCGCTGAACCAATCCAAAGCGGGAAATAACCATTAGGCCCTCCCTCAAGAAGAGCAGCACAGTACGCAGGACCTGCAGAAACATTAACTCCCAGAATGGAGTCCAAGGATAGTCATCCTCCAGAAGACCTGCCCCACCCATGGCCTTATTTAAAAGATTTCTTTGAAATAACTGAGTCAAAAAACGCTTCCTGGAGATTCCAATGCCGCCTTTGCCTTCCCCGAAAGCATGAAATTCTATCTTTCAAAAATTCACCATCAAATTTGAAAAAACATATTGAGGTAAGTTAAGTTGCTAAACGCTATCGATGTTAAATTAATTTGTGTTAGTGAAGTTTTATGTAATCGTAGCAAGCTTTTTGTTGAACTCGACTGCAGTAAATAAATACGATTACTGTAAATTGTTATAAGCTAGCATGAACTTGCAAGTAACAGTGATTACTGCGGTCGTGATCACGTCTCCCGCCATGAATGTTACATATAAGTTGACGCTAAACTCCTTCACGTCCTGGTTATTAAATAAATGTTAGCGCCATTAAAATAATCTCCATGTAACAGTTACAGTCATATTCAATAAATTAGAATATGGCAGTGTTTCCCGCAGGAATTTGCTTAGGCGAAGCGGCGAGGAGTTGTCACCAGTATGGCAAGCCGATTAGGCATATTATCGTCCGTAATATAACGCGCAGTTCCAACCCGTATTTTACGCGAGCGCGCGTTTTTTACGTCATCGCGCGTTCTGGTTGGAAAAAAGTCCCTTTTTTCAGGGAAACAATTTTCTTTTGAACGTGTTTATTTTGAATTAAATAAAACATTTCAAGGGTATAATAATTTCTCTCATTTTGCCTAATTACATGTAACCCTGCAGGTCATCCCTGGAATTCTGATGCATAGAATAAAATATCTAAATCTAAACTGTCACAGGGGGTAAACACAATAAAAACATGCTTTATCTGCAGCATTGCTCATTAAAATGGTACATTACTGATTTATTAAAACTAAATACGATAGGTACACTTAATGACATTATATAAGCCGTTAGGTATTATGGTTGGCAAGTACTTTTACTTTTAATACTTAAGTAGTTTTAAAAGCTTGTACTTTCTTACTTTTACTTAAGTAAAATAATAATGTGGTACTTTGACTTTTACTTGAGTAAATTTTTGTCTGTGTATTTGTACTTTTACTTAAGTACATTGTATGAGTACTTTCTCCACCACTGTTTAAAAGTAACGAGTGGTCTTCACTATAAGGATAGTCCAGCAGTAGTTGTCTGCAATAACACAGGTTCAAATTGTTCAAATGGATAAGCCAAATGCCCTCTGCAGAAAGGTTTCATGGTGAGAAGAGACATTAAAGATTAAACTATTTGGCCATGTTAGGAAGTTTGTAATAGTCAAGATGAGGTTTTCAAACATAATAACCATTTGGCATGGTGGTGGCAGCATCATGCTTTCAGGCTGTTTTACCAGTGGCAGTGGCACTGCTGCACAGCAAGAACGGGCAGGAATTATGAAAAGAATTATGAAAATTTCCTCCAAATCCTTTCATTTACGAAGGGTAACGGGTAAATGGCTTAAAAATGGAAACAATTGGGTATTCCAACCTAACCTGACCCTAGCCAGCTGTATGTCGCTCCGCCTAGCTTCACTCACATCTATCTGGGACATCTCCCATAGAGAGTGATTTCTCCAGCCAATTTTATTGTCCAGCCAATCAGGACGCAGGGCTGGAGTTTCATAGATGTGACGTAGTGGAGAAGCGACCGTGAGACTGTTTTGATTTAGACAGCAATGGCGGCTCGCATCGAGGAAGCAAGCGTTAACATTGATGCTGCTATTTCTTCCGTGTTGTCCAATCTACCTAATAATGTTTCATTAAAAGAACATCAGAGAACGGCTCTGAAGGCTTTTGTTGGTGGAAACTATGTTTTCGCCCTTCTCCCGACCGGATTTGGCAAGTTTTGTTTTCCGGGGCGCGCCCGCGGCGGAGCGGTTAGCGCGAACTATGTTAGGAGGCCTTTAGTCCTCGACGCGGTCGGCCCGGGATCGACTCCGACCCGCGGCGCTTTGCCGCCTGTCTTCCCCCCTCTTCCTGTCAGCTCACTGTCAATAAAACGCGTGCCACTAGAGCCGCAAACACATTTAAAAAAAAAAAGTTTTGTTTTTTCCTGCGTCGCTCTCATCAGCGTCACGGGTTGGCTTCGGTGTGAGTGGTTGAAATAGCACGTCGATAAAGATGACAGACAAGTGGCTTATCCAATCATATGCAAGGATTTTTGGTAAGGCCCAGCCTTCTGAAACGCCATTCCTATGGATCTGTCCCAGATGGATGAGTGGAGCTAGGCGGAGCGAAATCTATCTGGCTAGGGTCAGGTTAATTCCAACATGGCAAGCATCCAAAGCAACTCACCAAATTACACTGGATTTAGTGACTTGCTTCCACAGCGTTGTCCAACCTTTGTTTGACATAAACTTTACTCTAATTGTACCCGCTTGTCCAATTGGATGAGGAAAAAAGTTTAGTTACATAACAGTTATTTCGCCTTTTCTGTGCTATTTAATGTAAGTTACATACTTTGTACACAACAATGATGTAGGCACTAAAAGCCTTAATTAGTTAGCAAAGTTGTCTTGAGACTTAAACTGACACACAAGTTGACGACATTCATAGATCATGAACTTTACTTTTCTATGTAAAATGCTCTAGGTTAGATAATTAAATGTCTTTATTTTTATTTTTTTTATAAAAACACCCTGCTGTTGTTCTGTTTGCTGCTCATTGATTTGAAGCGGCTGTGTAGAATGCACACATAACGATACGTTTAAACACCAGGGATGAAGACACAAACTACTGTGTAGATCACCCAGGAAGGAGAAGGCCCGAAGAGCCTCAGAGCTCACCTTCCAAGCATAAAATTGTTAAAACTTTAACCTAAAATATGCGTTTGTTTATAGGCCTCTGCGTATGCATTTCTGTGAGTCTTTGTAGTTTCTAATGTGCCGGCATCTGCCCCCCTGGAGGAACATCTCTTCCTAATTAGGCGTTAGGTTTGTGTGAGCAGTAGTTATGGTTAAGGTTAGAGTAAATCTGAATGAAAGGAATGTAATGTCTCCTGAAGTCAGGAGTCATGGCCGTCTGCCTGTGTGTTTTTGTTTATGCCCTTAATTTACGCACACTCATTCACCCACTTCATGACATAGCAGTTCTCCCGGTTTGACGGGTTTAACTTGCATCTATTTTTGGCCCATGTGGTGTCCTGAGCTTCATGTCCAACTGCACGCACACGCACACGCACACACACACACACACACGTACACACACACACACACACACACACACACACACACACACACACACACACACACACACACACACACACACACACACACACACACACACACACACACACACACACACACACACACCGGGTTCTGCTCTGTCACTTCACTACATCTTCTCCTCAACCAGCCGGTAAATCCCTCCGCTGAATATTGCATGAGAAGCTCAGCGCTGGAGGCACACGGCAGAATAATGGGAAAGAACCAGCGGCAGATTGATTATTGTGTGTGTGTGTGTGTGTGTGTGAGGAACTTGCACATCTATTGTAGCGCTGGTGTTACCTTGTTTTCAGGGTGTTGTTATGTTCCAGTGAAGGTATCGGGGTATATGGAGAAATTTTGCAATAATGATGTTAAATACTCATTCTCTATCTTCTTTTCATCCTTGAATAAGACGAAAGCCTCGGCTCTTAAGCTTGGCCCTGCTCAGTGACTGCCCGCTGCTAATAAACAGTCAGGAAGTGTAAAGAGGACATTTTTCCCAACAGGGTAGCTAACTTTCACGCATGCTGACACAGCATGGCCATTTTCTGTGTTATCATGCTGCAGCACTGCATGCCCTGTAGTGCTTAGTGTAAAACAAAAAAAGCGTCCTTCTATATTAGGAAAAACAACCTTGATGTTTGCGTATAGTATGCAAATAATACAGAATACCTGAAACCAATCTTTTATCTCTCTAAAATGCAAAGTTGCAAACATTCAGTCATTCCTGTTGGATTAGGGCTCTTCTGTAGGTCAGCTTTAGGGTTGATTTAGCAAAGACCCAAATATGTTGGACTGCTTGATGAAACATTTATGCCCAATAACAGCATTTTTTTCTACTGGGAAGTTGTTTTTGTTTTTTCGTCACCGAGGTTGAACCAGATTTAAAAACATCCGTTACCATCTGATCCTTCTGGCTGCTGCTGCTGACAGCCTGAAAGGAGTTGTGATGGATAAACAGTGCAGTGCTTAGATCTCGAGTGCCTTATTTCTTTATTGTTTCTTCAGACTGTCTGTAGTTTATAACACACTGTAGTTTATAACACATGAGAAACACATTCTTTATTATCATTTCATTTGTATTCGCTTGCCACTTTATTAGGTACACCTTGCTAGTTCCAGGTTAGACCCCTTCTTGACTGTTGAACGGCCTTAATTCCGCGTGGCATTGATTCCACAAGTTATCATTATCGTTCCTATTTTGCTCCATGTTGACATGACGGATTTGCAGAGGTGGGTAAATCCAGCTTCAGAACGTTAAAAACCCTGCATAGTTTTCCTTCATCCTGTTCACTTAACTAGGTGATTTTAAACCAGTGGTCTAAAAACTCAAATCCTCGAGATCTGGTGTCCTGGAACTATTAGATGGGCCCCATGCCCTACACAGCTGCATCAAATGGCTAAACTATCTCACTAGCATGCAGGCAAGGGCTTCATCTGAAAGGGTGTAATTGGTAAGGACTCTTCAGCCAAAGCGGAAGTGCGTCAGCGTTCGGCATGATAAGTGCTGTCCGAATAATGCAGTGAGTAAAGAAGGAGGTAAGAAAAGGAGCCTGTATGCTTCGTCTCATAGCTCCTTTAGCATAGGGAGCTCGCGATGTCCCACAATCTGTTGTGTGACATAACGTGCAAGCACAGCCCACTTCATGGAAGTTGATGAAAATTTCCGGAGAGAAGAGAGCGAACACTTTGTAGTTCTTTTTTGGAAGGATGAAGGCCTGGATTGACAAGAATCATCCATGTGCCTTTCCGTCACCTGATGACGTATGAGTTAAAGGCTGTCCGAAATTGAGACACCAGTCCGAAGCTCCTTTTCTCCACACGATAGACTTTTTACTCTTGACCTCATGAAAGGGTCAAGGAACAGGAGCTAGGGGCTATAATTAGAAATTTCGGATGTAGCCAAGCTCTGCACATCACTGCTAATGAGCTCATACTGGAGTCAGGTGTGTTCAGCTAGAGACGCATCTAAAAGCAGGACTGGAGTTTGAGACCGCTGCTTTGAGCATTAGTCTCTGTCTATGCTGTGGAGTTGGAAATGAAAATGTTTGGAACTAGTCTCTGTGCAGGCTTTTTACCTACTGGACCTGGGTGGCCCACCTCTGCTGATTTCCACCATGTTGTTGTGAATCAACCGTTCCACCAAGGGTTTTCTCTTGGGTTGAGATCTGCTGACTGTGGGTACAGTGGACTGATTGTCCTGGTTAAGAAACTAGTTGGAGATCATTTATGCTTTGTGACATGGTGCCTTGTCATGCTGAAAGTAACCATCAGAAAATGGGAACACTGTGGTCATAATGGGATGGACAAGGTCAGCAACAGTATTCAGGTAGGCTGTGGAGTTTAAATGACGCTTAATTGGCATGAAGGAGCCCAGAGTGAAGCAAGAAAACATCCATCACACCGTTACACAACCACCACCTGTTTAAACTGTTGCTACAAGGCAGGATGGATTCATGAGATTATGTGTTTTACAGTGATTTCTGACCCTACCACAGCTAAAATCAAGATTCATCAAACCAGGCAATTTGTTTTCCAATCTGTCACTGTCCAATGGTGGTGTGCCTGTGTGGATTCTAGCCTCGGTTTCCTGTTCGAAGCTGATGTGATCTTCTCCTGCTGGAGCCGATCTGCTTTAAGGTTCGACACGTTGTGCCTTTAAGAGAGGGTATTCCGTAAACCTCGGCTGTAACGGGTGGTTATTTGAAATATTGCTGCTTTTCTGTCATCACAAGCCAGCCTGACCACTTCCCTCTAACTGCTGACATCAGTAAGCACATTTTTTCCACAATCTGTCACTCACTAGAGGTTTTCCCTTTTTCGGACCGTTGTCTGTGGACCGGTGTCTGAAAATCCACGTAGAGCAGCAGGTTCTGAAAAACTCAGACCCGTTCTCTTTTGTTAACTCACTTACCTCCAACATTCAGTCAGTAAAGGTCTGCAAACTCAAGAGATGAACCAGTGTTCAATACAGTTTAAGAAATAACTCATTTTACTTTCAGCCTTTTGGTTGTTTTTACGCTAGCAGATTGTGACCAAGGTGCTTTCTTTTTGCTTTGTGAAACTACAAAGAAATACCAAATATACCGGTCTAATAAAAATTAAATAACATTTTTGTTCCCATAAGGAGTTTGTATCAATATTTTGTTAATAAAAAGTGTAATATCAGTATATACTGGGGTTTACAAGTACCAGCATACTGGCAGAAATTTTAAAACAATACTGCAACAGGACTTGGACTTTGTTTTAGCATCTTAGGTTGTCAGCTTGAGTTCATAATTTAAGTTCTCAAAATGTTGTCGTCTGCACTTCTCTTTTGAGTCATTTCTGTTTGATGCAAAGAGCAACAAGCTTGAACAACTTGCCCTTTTGGCTGTTTGGGCTTCCAAACTCCACATCCTTGTTACTTTGTTTGTCTATACCTTTTAGTTCACTCATATCAGAAAATGCTTCAGATTCCTCAAGTGCAACTCATCAATTTAAATTCACTTTGCAGTATAAGTAATCATGGTCAGTAATGAATATATGATAATGAATATGATTGAACTTGACTTTGTAAAGTGCCTTGAGATGACATGTTTCATGAATTGGCGCTATATAAATAAAATTGAATTGAAAAATTGAATTGAATTGAATGTGAATAGTCCTCCAGGAAGGCTGGAGATTTTCTTCTAACCCTGAAAATGTGCAAGAGGTTACGACTTATCAGTGTACTCTTAATGACGACCAATTTATAGACTTAAAGCACTCCTGCTGTTTTGGGTCTTTATTGTGCTGTAACGATGAATGAGCGTAATGGTCTGTAGAGTGAATAATTACTGATGAGTTGCTCTAAGTTAACAGTTGTCATCCTCTAACGAAGTGGCTGAAGGGTTGTCTGTTCCAGTCAGACCAGCCAGACCCATGTTGTCTGCGTCGAGGCTTGTGCCAGAATTAGTTCCAGTATGAACATGCTGAGAGCTGCAATATAAGACTAAAAGATGGCGGCATGTTTAAGCACCAAATCAGGGAATGATCTGAGAAGGAGAAGGAACAGTTAAGAGTAACTCTGAATAGTGATGATGAGTACCCTCATTTAACCTTACTTGAGTTATGGTGGCTATCAGTGCACGTTAAGGACTGTAGATCAAGGGGTGCCTAGAGTAGGTAATAGAAAGGCAATTTGTTTATGCTGTCATAGGAATCAGTATTTTCTATGGCGGTTTGCTAAAAATGGCAGTTGTTCGTGGTGAGGACGGACAGGAAGGTGAGTTATGGTAACTTAGACGGAGCAACAGGACCAGCGGTGGACCTCTGTAGGATGACACTGTAGTTTCCTAGTTGTGATCTTAACCAGGATAAGACTAGAGGATGCAAGGTAGGCCCTGGTGGAGGCTTACAATAAGATTCAGGGAGGTATTCTAGGACACAAGGGAAGTCCAAGAATCCCCAGGAGCGTAACAATTTGGAGAGATAGATTACCCCTACCAAGTTGGTCAATCTGGCACAGCTTGGGAGTCCCACTGGTCCTCTTTGAGAGTTGGATTTGATGAGATGATTGTAAACAGGTGAATGTAAAGAGCAGGGAGACCAGCCATGCCTTCAGGAAGAATCAGCAGCACAGGAAAGGGACAGAGAAAGAGAGGATGAGAAGACAGCAATGGAAACAACCAGCCTGGGATCCTACATAAATCAGCCCGTTGATTATTTGCACTTCCTATTTTTGGCATTTTTATGCATTTATAGTGCAAAAATGTGTTTGTCCCTTTCTTATTTAAAAACATCGACAGGTCAGATCGTCAGGTTTTACATTTCAGTGTGATGGTTTTGTGACTAGCCTTGCTGCTATGAGTTTACCTTCTCAGGACAATTCAGCAAAGAGGCCCGAGACTGTGTGTAAAACCTGCCTGTTCGCCACCAGAAAATTTAGTTGCATCAGGCTCTTTGTCACTGGTGCATTTCTCCACATGGTGTATAGCCACAATTTCCACTCTTTTCCTCCTTTGTTCCTAAAGGTCTTTTTCTTTATTTTTTACCTTCTTGCCACCTGCAGTTGCGTTTACATATTTAGAATATGAATTAGCTGTCTTTTAGAGACTGAGAAATAAATTCAAAGGGAACTGCTTCATTTTAGCTGTAAAAGCAATGACAGCGGACAGATTTTGATGTAACGATGCTGCTGCACTGCGGCCAGTTGGCAATAGCAAAGTCATCATTATGTATATGTTTTGGCTTGTGAGGCAAAAGTAACTTCTCATGGATTTGGTGTGATGGAGTGCAACTATCACAAAAGCATAAAAATACAAAAAAAAAAGAGTCTCAAAGAATCATCTTTAAAACCAGGAGAAGAGTAATTTGCCGCCAAGCTGCAAGCATCAGCAGATTACAACCTCCTGGTTTGAGTAATGAACCTTAAAGCATCTTAAGAGTTGAAAAACAGATACAAAACACATTTTTCCAAACATTCCATCAATATTTCATAAATTATGGCATTTGTTTTTGCTTTAGTGGAAAATGTTTAAATTATTGTGTCGTCAAGAAACTGTCAAAGCTCACATTCCCTTATTGCTTATTTGCATAATCTATATTGTGTACCGTCAAAGTAAGAAGTTCTTTACTGGGAAAGTCCACTTCTATACAAGGAGAATCATTTTTATTAATAATTGCAAAAGCCCTCATCTCTTGTGTTGAAATGTGAAAATTACACATAAAATATCCGTCAAAGTGACTAGCGAAGCCACTAAATGGTTCCTGTTGCTGAGGAGGTCTGAAAATGCTTTCTGGATGATGCTAAAATAATACATAAAACAAATTCTCTACAAAATAATACGGAGGCCTCGTGATTTAGGTTTTATTTGTGAAGCTACATTATGCTAACGAGGATATCTGAAGAAGAACAGAACCATGGAGCTCCAGTGGCTCAGAGTCCAGAACCCAACGTTGTTCTGGGATCCATAGAAATATTCCTCCAGCACAAGACGCATACTTCAAGTTTATGTTAATAAAGGTAGAGCTAGAGCTAGTGGATTTCCGGGCGTACTTAATTTTTCACAACCGTTTATGTATTGCCTATTTTTTTGTTGAATAACAGCCACAATGCCATGGCTCCAATAACCTAATACTAGTCTCTTGTCAGACCAAGAAATTGTTTTATGTCTTGATATTTTAAATCCTTAGAGCTGAAAAAAAAAACATCTTTATTTTTGGGCATGACTGTAGTTATCAGCTAACAAAGCTGGGAACAGTCAGAGCCAAAAGGGCAAATGGCAAACTCCGTAAAGCTATGAACTCTTTGTAGACCTGGACAATGTGTTTAAAGTGTGCTTTCTAACCTATTCCATCTTTTCCGTCCGTACATTTTTTCTCTCTCTCTGCTCTGTTGTCTTTTATATCTAGAAGGAAGGTATTTGGACGTGCATGTTGTTTGTCAGCTTCAGCCTCTGACTGCTGCAGCTGAGCCTGTGGTGGACGTGCTGGTGGCTGCAGCGTTAGAAGCTGTCCTCTAACATGTCAGGCATTCATAGCTGAGGGCAGGGCATGTTTAGGACAGGATAACACCAACCATAACTGTGTTGTGGATGTGTTTAGAGTGTGTATAAGTAGCTGGAATGCAGTATTCCTGTGTAATGTATGCGTCTCAGGTTTCAGTTTGGGCCTGCTGGGCAGGCAGGACACTGTGTCCCGTGCAAGAACCGCTTCTTTCTCCCTCTCGCATGTCTTAGCATACATAACTTTCTCCTTTAGGTGTTGCTGTATGGGAGCATCTGTGACTGCCATAGAGGCAATACTAGACCTCTCGGCTGCAGAGGTTCTGACTGCTGCAAGATGCTTTCTGCTCCCATCTTTCTTTTATGTAACTTTGAGTAGGTGTGATGTGGGAACACCTTGAAGGTGCCATAAACACACGGTCAGAGCAGTCGTTTTTATCTTTTAAAATCAAAGCGATGGCTGAAAAATATTTTACTTGCATTGAAAATGTTATCTTCTGGTAGATTAGTGGGGAAGACAAAATATAGTATCTCCCAAACCCTTGTTTCATCCTAAAATATTGATGACGGCAAATACATTTTACAAACAAAACCTGTATGTGTTTATGTTGAAAACCTGCACGGTTAGTCATGGATATCACTTTGTTTTCTGCATTAATAAGAGCTTTGTTGTCAATTTCCGATTGCTGTTTTTTGTCAACCTGCCAATGTCAGTTTTAATCCACTCTAAATTATCTTTAATAGCTATAATTTATGGTTTTTAAAGAGGCCTAGTCGCTTTTGACCATAAAAAGAAAACACAAAAAACACATATTCATCTTCAAATAAAACAATATACGTGGGTGTGACAGAGGGTAGTCACTGCAAAACACAGTTTATCCATTTTCAATGTTGGCCTGTGTGCTGAGGCTTTGGTCTTTGACGCGGCTGACCCGCGTTTGCTTCTGGCCTGGGGTCCTTTGCCGCCCCCTACCTCTCGAAACCCCTTTCCTGTCAGCCTACTGTGTGAAAAACAAGCCACTAGTGTCGGAATAACCCAGAAAAAGAATATAGGAAAAAAATAAAATAACAACAAAGTGATTTAGAGTGGCTATTTTCAGCAGTGTTTAGCATCCTGTATTAGCGGTTTGTGTGGTAGACCCCATTCTCTCTTCAAAATACAAACCTTCAATATTTCCAAATCCAAGTAGATATCAGAAACTGAAGGGTCAAAGTTACAAGACAGAACAACCTTGTGCCTTAATACGTATAGCCTTCCTGGTACCTGCAGAAGTCACCTCTTGGCCAAGCTCATTAAGACTGCATTGTGAGTATAATGGCAAAATATTGCCATTATATCATCACTGCAAAATCTGTATGTGCAATATTTATCTCACAAATGACTCTTTGGAGAGCAATAATTGCTGGCTAATATATTCCAGGTGTTAGGAACATGCATTTTACACGCTAATGTAATATTTATCCAGAGGGACGGAGTCTCATGGCAGCAGATGCTCACTTTGGAAACAATGGACAATGCCCAAAATGCTAAAGGCCACAGAGTGTAGAAAGCACAGATGTTGGAGAGAGATGCTTGTTGTACCCAACAAGTCTTATAAAAAAGTATAAACATTTCAAAGAGTGTGGTGATGTAACAGCCTGAATAAAGAGTCAACATGCCTCTACAGAAAAGACAGTTTTCTATCTTACACCTTTTGTGCTTCCCTTGACATCAGACGAAGAGCGTTGGCCTCATAATGACCTGGTAGGTACAGTGCTTTCACTGCAGAAAAAACATTCGATTTTTTTTTTTGTTTCTGATCTGTTGGAAACCCTAGTCCCACTAGGTGGGCTGTTGAGCACTGTCTGTAGACCAAAACAAGCCACACCTCTCTCTACCTCCAAAGTTTAAGCACCAGACCAGTTATGCGTTTCGGCTTCACATTTTTTGTCAGAAAAGAGTGCCCTGAATGCATGTGAGGATCACGGTGGTTAGCTCACAAGCCTGCATTAAACAATGCTAACTGTGTTAGCTGGGCTACCGGCTGCTCGCCTCACAACAGTAGCGCCTGGCCCATTGCTGCTAAAACTCCAACAATTAACCCTCATGCCACAACTGTGCCATCACATTGATTGGAATCAACATAGCAAGAAAAGTCTAACAAGACTATAACCAACAAAAACAAACATTTGCCTTCATGCTGTTACGCACCTGTCTGGAGGAAAAAAGTTAGCTCTGAGTAAAACTGCAGCTGCTTCTCAATGCTCTCCACCTTGGAAAGGCGAGGCCGATGTTAATCCTCATTTTCTCTTTACTTATCTGACAACTTCTGAGCCAAAGGCCGTTGTTTTTTGTGGTAATAATGGGTCCTCATCATCTTCCCGTGAGCACGGCGGTAACATTTTATGGACAGGAAGGGGCTAAGCCCTGAGTGGCAGCTGTTCACATAAACGTAGGTGTAGGAGCACGAGCGGCCGGCCCGGCATTGCAAACAAGAAACTGGAGAACAACACAGAGACTGTGTGTGACGACATAGCACAGTCCAGCTAAAATCATGCCTGTAGTTCTTTATAAAACTAATTTTTAGTTATTTCTATCTAAAATAAGGACATTTCGCTTATTGCTCCTTTAAAATCTTTCAGTTCTGGTCAACAGGTGAGCTCTCAATGTATAATGAAACAGCAGCATTGTGCAACTTGCAGTGTCGTCACAAAAAAAAGGACACGTAATACAACTGAGTTTATTGTAATAAAGTGGCGGCTTATTTCGCTAACAGCAATTTGCCACTCTTGAAAGAGCTGCATCACCCTTTTACTGGCAGATGATAGTAAATCAAAGTTTACACCCCTTTTCCCACCATACCTACATCCACCCTGAAGTGTTTTCGTCAGTGCACCCTGGCCTGCTGCCTTCACAGGCTGAAATAAGGTGTATTTTGTAGCATCCAGTTGGGCCATCACCACTGAGGGCTTTTCAAGCTGATAACTGTTTTTTTCACTCACCACCTGCTTTCTTGGCAAATCTCTACTTTTATTGAACTCAGTGTAAGTATATATTTTATTCAAACATTATGGAGTTTAGGGCTTGATTGGTTTCATTTTGAACCCCTTACAAATGACATTTTGACACCTGAATAGTTTTAAGGCTAGTAGAAGTCTACTTTTGTTTCGGCTCCTAAACCAAACACCAAGAAGTCCACTGCAGGTAAGATCTTGGCTGCCCACAATCCCTCAACAGAACCATACTTAAAAAAAAGGAAAAAGTGAACTCGCCCTTTAAGCTCCTCTGAAACCATTATTTCTGAGAATGCTTATAGCTCGCAGCTTAATATTTGTGCTGCTGAAAATAATGAATGTGTTTGAAGAGTAACTTTTTAAGAGGTATATATAGTTTAAAAAGAGCAAATGTGAAAGAATATTTATGTCATACAATGTTTATTTTGAAACTTTTTGTTTCTCTGGAAAAAGCGGCATCCTCTTTTTCTACAAACCTTTGTCATGAAGGCCTGATCTGACCTTTTGCATTCGCTGGCAGGTGATGGATTTGTTGTATGGAAAGAAACTTTCCTCCTAGTCGTTCCAGCCATTTCTACTGACATTCTCTCAACACTCCCTTTCTTTTCCCAGCAAGTCAAAAAGCTGAAGATGGACTGAATCTCAGTGAGCAAAAGAAAGAGGGATGAATAAAGCAAAGCAAATATAGATAGACAGAGACCAGACGAACCCCAGGGGATGTCTGAATTTAGATCCTTTAAGCTTCTTGAAACACAGCATTCACTAGATGAGAGAAAATATAGATGCATAGAAAAATGGAGCTACATAAAGCGACTTTTCTTAGAACCCAATTTTATTTGGATTTCTTGAGTTCCAGTTATGTGACAGGTGTTGGGAGAGCTCCTCTCTGATTGGCTGGTTCAGGTCAGTTAAAAAAAATCAGAGGTGTAGACGTTGCTTCTTTGTCCAAATATGTGGACAATACAGAAAATTGTGGTCAGATCTGGACACAACTTGTATGAACAGAAATTCCTGCAGCTCCTTCCCTAAATCCAGAAGGACACGACTGTTACTGAACAGGGATATTGGACAGTTTCTGTAACTAGAAACAAACTTATGCTCTTTAATGAAATCCTCTTTGCCGAACAGAGAAAACATCACCCGCGTTAGCTGGTTGGAAACTAAAAAGATTTACTATTGCTCCATCTGTCCAACGCTCTCTGTGTTTGAGTTTCTCCAAATTTCCCTGGTTGGCGAAGCAAAAGACAGCGAGGACAGTGACAGAGCAACTTGAACTTCATCCTGCGTGTGTGTAGTGGGACTGAAAGCAAACATCTGCTCATAAAACATACTAGAGCCTTTAGCATTATCTTGGACACTGGACATTCACCAAATGCAGGACTTTCCAGAAGTATTCATACCCCTCAAACCTTTATCTCTTTTGTTGTGTTACAACAACATGATTCAATGGATTTCACCAGTTTCTCCATACCAGAAGCCATTTCATGAGATAGACCAGGCATGTCCAAAATGCAGCCTGGGGGCCATTTGCGGCCCCTGGCCTGATTTTGTGTGGCCCGTCTGCATTTCAAGAAAGACTTGGTTTATCAGCACAGATAGGTGATGCAGATGAAAACTTTTTATCTTTAATTAGGGCAAAATTATTACAGACAGGTTAAGATCTTCCAATTGAAAATGTGAGATACAACATGTAGTATTCATCTTTTAATAACCACACTTTGTTTACATTCTCTTTAATTTCGTAGTGAATAGGACCACATCTATTTTCTCTGTTTTGTGCATTAAGATCTGTTTTGAATTCTTTATTAAAATTAGTTAGTGAATTCAAGAGAAATACTGATCCAAATCCTGTTCTTATATTGCCAGACCGAAAAGAATCCCGTTTTCTTCAACTGAGTTTAAACAAATTTACAAACTGGTTGGCCATCTGTTTATAAAGCAAATGAGAGAAACCTGTTTTTAACTTTGGACCTACAGTGATTTACACATCCCTTTCCTACAGAAAACCTGACTAATTTGTTTAATTAAAATGACAATATTTTGTAGAGGAGGTAAAAAAAAAAATTCCAACATAATTTTTTGGTTATTTATCTTTTTTATTCTTTTTCTTTTTGGCCCTTGAGTACTTTTGACTTGACAGTTTCGATCCTGCTGCTGAACAGTTTGAGGTAGACCAACACAAAGTAGTTGATAAAGAAAGTAGAAGGAAAATGAAAATGAGTCAGTCTTTTAAAAAAAAAAAATCAGGAAAGTGTTGCATGCATATGTATCGAATCCTCTGAGATCCACCTTGTGCTGCAACACCAGCTACTAGTCTTCTGAGGTATGTCTCTACCAGCTTGCTACGTGTGAAGATTGGGAGGGTGCTTATCCGTTCTGGGTCACTAAATCCCCCAGACATGTAACGCATGAGTAAAGTTATAATTTTTAATTTTCAATCAATGGAAATCAGTTTTCAATCAATTTAAGTCGAGCAACAGTACGTTTTTGACATGATGAGGCTAAATGGTTCTGCCCTGAGCGGGTCATCTGATACTGACACGGTCGTGACACGAGAGAGTTTTCGAGTAGGGAGTCTCTTCAGATAGTTAATGCACTCATTTGCACTAAAGCTTTAAAATCGGATCAGGACATTTTGGTCATAGTTGCTGCTCTCAAACAAGTTATACCTCAGCTAGTTTCTTTTAATGGCGTCACTGAAAATCTGACATGCATTTTCATGCCAAAGTCGACTTTTGTTGTTTCTTTGCTTCTTATCCATATTGTTAACAGTAAATGTGGAGAAGAATCACGTTGTGGTCCTTTCAGCCTTCAGTGTTCCTACCTGCTTGTGACGCATTCATGGTAAAGTGCACTCCAACATATAATGAGCCGAGAACTCAGATGTGATGCTTTACCAGCCAAACCATGTGCACTCTGCACCATGGCAACCCTGACGATTCAAAGAGCATATGAGCTCCAACCTAATGTGCGCCTAAAAAAAATAAATCTCATCAGCCGGGAGCAGTTATGGTTGTGTGTGGGTGTGTGCGATTGCTTCATATGCGGCATCTGTCGATTTACTCCCAGTGTTGTGTTTCAAACTTTAGAGGAAATCAGATCTGGCTTCACCGCCTGGTTTGAGCTTGGCTCAGCCTGCCTGGTGTGGTCTCGTGTGGTGATGCCTGAAGATCGTGTGTGCAAAGGCTTTCAGATGAATAGGGGAGGAAATGCATCCCTATTCAGCCCCCTTTTGCTCTGATACCCATAAATAATACCCAGTGAAGCAAATTGCCTTATGAAGTCACCTAATTAGTTGAATACGCCGGTGTGTGAACTAATCTCAGCATAAATGAAGGCCTCAGAGGTTTAACAGGAACAAACAGCATCACCATCCAGAAATGCAACGAGTATGCCACGACTGCCAACCCATTTAAAGATGTCCACCTATGGAAATTGATGAACCGCAAGGAGAGGGTTAATCGGGGAAACAGATAAGAGGCCCGTGATGACTCTAGAGGAGCTGCAGTAAAATACGGCTCAGGTGGAACAATTCCTGACATCCCAGTTCAAATACGCCCAGGAAGAAAAAAAAAAACATTTAAAAAAAGACCGTCATGAGAAGTCCAGTTTTCAGTTTGACACGAAGCGAACATGGAGGAAGGCGCTGTGGCCAGATGAGACCAAAATGAACTTTGTTGACCCACATGGAAACGGCAAGTTTAAAGCAAACACAGCAGTTCACCCTAAACACAGCATCACTATTAAGTCACATGATGGTAGCACCGTTATGCTTTGGGGATGCTTTTCTTCAGCAGGAACAGCGGCGCATGTCAGACTTGATGGGAAGGTGGACGGAGCTAAATGAGGGACAATCCTGGAGGAACAGCTGTTAGAGGCTGTGAAAGGTTCCCCTTCCTGCAGAGAAAAAAAAACAAAAAACAAAAAAACAGCCAGAGCTACAATGGAACGATTCAGAACTAAGAATATTAATTTGCTAGAATGGCCCAGTCAAAGTCCAGACCTAAACTCAACCGAGAATCTGTGGCAGAACTTGACTCTTGACGGTCACAGAGGCTTTCTATCCAATCTGAGCACACGTGGATGCCACACAACTTAAAGTGCACAGCTGTAATGTGTTTGTCACTAAATTAATCTGACATCTGTGAGGATGGGTGCGTCTGTTTGTGCAGGACTGATTCAGGAAACTGTTGTGTTGCAGGCGCAGGAAGCCCAGCTTTGTCCTGCACTCAGAGCTTGGCTCTGAAGTATTTCGTGTGTGGGAATGTTTGGCCTGCTGCTGCTAATGGTGCGCTAATTAGTTTTACATCATCTAATGAAGGGGTGCCATTTTGTCCTTGAGTGAAAAATCACTCCATATCACCCACAGCGTTCACAAACAGGTGGAAGTGTATAATTTGTTGCATTTCACTTTGAGAGTGGGAGAGCTGGACGTCAGAGCAGCTTGATGCGACGGTTGTTGGACATGGAAATCCAATTTCAAGCCAACACATTTAGAAATGGGATTTTTTTGCAGCGATTAAATGTTCCAGAAACCTCATAGTTTTTTTCCTTAAAAAGACAATATTGATACTCTGCAGTTTTTTTCTTTTGCACCAAGGCAACTCTGCCTGCCATCTCCATAGGAGTGCGTATGAAATTACACCTCTCTGCTCTCTCCGAGCTCGACTGTGACATGTAATTAAAATGAAAGGAGGGATATAGGAGGACAAATCCTTTAGTTTATCCATTGCCTTATGGTCGAGCCTCTGGATTAATCTGTATAGGGAGCATAAAGCATAGCCACTGCTGAATTACACAGTAGGCTTCTTTTTCTGTTACTCTCTGCGTATTGACCATGCTTTTTAGCGCTTAAATTAGCTTTCGTCTCAGTTATGAAGTCTGACTCTTTCATTCCAATCAGAAAATGTAAATTCCTGCTTAATCTGTGCGTTCTGGTGTCAAGTGCCACTGAGACAGATGGACAGAAGAGCCGAGTCTACCTGCTGAACCCAGGCTGCTTTTTAAAAACAGGCCAGAGTAAAGGGATGATTCCTGCCAGCAAGCATGACAGCAGTCAGTGTGCTGTCAGCTTGTGAAGGGAGGAAGTATTTGTGACAGGAAACCAACTTAACCACTACCCAGAACGAGGACGAGGGTAGAACAGATGTTGCTCTGACACCACAGGTAAAAAGATATGTGAAATACCTTAAAATACAATCATCTTTATTCCAGCACTGTAGTCAGACAGAGAAACTTAGAGAGCTCCAACCTTTAATTTGGGTACCTTTTATTCAGTGGTTGATCTGAGCAAAAATAACTGACAGCACAATTATTTGTAACAATTCCTTTAAAAGTAATGCAATTATTTTTAGATATGATGTATTTATATTTTCCTTTTAAAATTGATCAAACCTCAAGTAACCTTTAAATAATAATCCTTAACTTCCAGTTTCCCTGGGGTATAATAATGATGTGGCACAGGGCCGTTTCCTTTAGTTGCCGTGCCCCAATACTCACACTAAACCCTACGCACTTCTATGAAGTGTGCACCTGGTGGAAGTGCACTGAAGGGTTTAAGTGCGCAGGTTACAAGCATCCAAAACAGGAGGATTGGGACACTACTAATTATGTCATGGACTTGACGGGACCGTCACAGTTTTTGCAATCTTTACTGGTAAAGATTATTAAAATTGCAACAATCAATTGTTTTGAGGGAAATAGATAGCAGGAATCGAAATTTGAGAGTATTGGTCAGAGCGGGTATTAACACAAATGTGAAATGAATGGAAAATAGTATTGTTAAATATGCAACTAAAATAAATATAAAATTACTAAAAAATATATGTTGTCTGCCTTTCATTAATGATAGCACCTTGATGTGACATTGTTTTGTTTTCTGTTACAGAAAATAAGCAAAAAATAATAATAAAGACATTTGATATTTTCATAACTATTTCTTTATTGTATTTTTTACAATTTCATTAACAGCTGCTGTGAGGTAAAAACAAATTAACACGGACAGCAAGCATAACTAGTTGCTTACTTGTTCAGAAACACACTTTCAGATAAAACAAAGTCAATAAATAGACATTACTTGGTGCCTTCACACATTTTAGAGTGCAAATATATCAAACAAATTCAATAAAGCAGATAGAATAAAATTTAACCAGCTGCTACTCTTTCGGGAAATTTCAGTTTTAGAAATAAAAATAATTACTTGGTGATTAGTCATTTATTTAAGGTGGCAGTATCGAAAAGCTGAAGCAGGAGGAGAAAGACTGGACTCCAGGTTCACTATAACATCTGTAAAGACAGAATTTACAGACATTACCTAAAACTGAAAAATGCAAGGTAATCTTTCTTCTCTGAGATAATCAACAAAAACAATAATTCTCGTGCCTTATTTGCCACGGTCGATGGGTTAACAAACCCTCCTGTGTCTGTTATTTCTGAACTCCCCCAGGGCCTGCAACAGATTTGCTAACTTCCTTACTGAGAAAATCCAAAAGATTAGAGGGGCAGTCTGTACATCCATGTCAACTCCAGAACCAAAGCTGTCTCCAACTAGAACATTTCTTGACAAAATGTCCCAATTCAGCTAAATAAACCACAAAATCTTAGAGGAGATCATTCAGCAGCTAAGTTCCTCCTCCTGCTGCCTTGATGTTCTCCCCACAGCTTTCTTTAAAAAAGTTTTGCCTGGCATAGCGTCTGATTTGACTCAGATAATAAACACGTCCCTTCTGTCAGGTGTTTTCCCCCAGTCCCTAAAAACAGCAATTATCAAACCACTGCTGAAAAAGAACAATTTAGACAAACTCCTACTCCAGAACTACAGGCCCATCTCAAATATCTCCTTTATGAGTAAGATTATTGAAAAAGCTGTGTTTCAACAATTAAACACATTCTTAACTATGACCAACCCGCTTTGATGTTTTCCAGTCTGGCTTCTGTGCTCACCACAGTACAGAGACCGCCCTTGTCAAGGTGTTTAATGACATCCATATAAATGCAAATTGTGGAAGAACCACCGTGCTGGTACTACTGGACCTCAGTGCAGCATTTGATACTGTCGATCACTCCATTCTGTTAGAACACCTGGAAAAATGGGTTGACCTTTCTGGTACAGCACTCGACTGGTTTAAATCCTACTTAAAGGACAGGGACTTTTTTGTGTCAGTAGGTAACTTTACATCAGAGGTGACAAAAATCACATGTGGGTTTTCCCCAAGGGTCCATTCTGGGGGTATCCTATTCAATATCTACATGATATTGAAGGCAAGGCAAATTTATTTTTATAGCACATTTCAGTACAAGGACAACATAAAGTGCTTTACATGATTAAAACACAGGACACACTACACACTCACACCCTCAGCAGGAACGCGAATTTCAGGGGCACAAAGGTGGAAGTACGAGTATTGGGACTGGGCAAGTCTCTGGCCACAAGGTTGCACGAGATCCAATATTTGTCTCACCATCTAATACAGTAAGTCAGATTGGAAAGGAGGGAAAACTAAAACCTAAGAGGCTCACTGTGAGAGAATTTTAGCAAAACGTGGTATCTTTTGGTCACCAAGTGTCCATAACAACCATTAAGTTAATGGTCAAACCAGTCAAGTCAGGATTTATTGATAGTACCTTGCAAATGGTTGTTGCTTCAAACCCACTAAAGTCAGTACTTTGTAGCGGTCATCCAGAGAGCTTTTATTGGTTTTGTTTACAGGTGGGGTTGAAGTTGTTTAAGAGATTTATGAAGAAACAAAAGCTGAACAGAATATTTATCAGTATAGTTGTATTGGGATTTTTAGATAAAACAAAGTCAATAAATAGACATTATCCTGTTTTTATCCTTAAAGACCAAAGAGGGCAGTATGATTTTTCATAGTTTTATATTAATGTGTGACATCCATCCATCCATTTTCCAAACCGCTTTATCCCTCATGGGGTCGCAGGGGTTGCTGGTGCCCATATCCAGCGTTCACTGGGCGGGAGGCGGGGTACACCCTGGACAGGTCGCCAGAGAGACAAACAGGACAAACAACCATTCACACACAGACTCACACCTAAGGACAATTTGGAGAAGCCAGTTAACCTAACAGTCATGTTTTTGGACTGTGGGAGGAAGCCAGAGTACCTGGAGAGAACCCACGCATGCACAGGGAGAACATGCAAACTCCATGCAGAAAGACCCAGGGGTGTACTCGAACCCAGGACCTTCTTGCTGCAAGGCAACAGCGCTACCCACTGTGCCACTTTGCAGCCCTAATGTGTTACAATAAATAAATAATGTGAAATCCCAAATTTCTCTTAAGAGACTTTGGTACGTAGCCAAAATGGCAATGTTCGAGAGGAAAACGCTCCCATTGCAAGCCGCCCTCCCTCGCCGTCCAAATTAAACTCCCGGTCACATCACAAAAAGACAAAAGATTCAGCTTTTGACTTGAAAGTCCTTTCTTGGTGTAAAACTTCAAGTTAACATCCTGGGAAAGGAAGTCTAACCCTATTGCCGTTATTACCTTCTTTATGCGTGTTAGACAAAGTTGCTCAGTAGACTAAGATGCTGGGTCGGATGCTGGAGATTCTGGTTTTGGTTTCTCTGAGGCAAAGCGAGTCTCATTTCCAAATGCACAGACTGTAGTGCATGAATCAGAATCAGATATACTTTAATAATCCCAGAGGGAAATTACTGTTTCAGTACAACCGCCATAACATAGATCACAAACATTTCAGGGGGAGACAATTTACTGAGGCCATGCTGCCAAGGACACTGCCTTACAAGGTGCCCACAGGGCGCTGCCATTACTCTGTGGAAAGATAGGGGCCACAATAGGAAGGGAGAGGGGAAAACACATTTCACACTTTATCCTAATAACAGGATACCGTTTGAGATATCAAAAACCTCTGGCACGAGAAGCACAAATATGACGAGACACATGTAAGCAGAGGTTAACATTGGAGACTTGTCGCATGAAGTTCATCAGTTTATATGAGCATCAGTTATGTGTGTCTGTTTGAGTGAAAATGTTTATATTTCCATGAACACTCTCCAGAGGCCATTGTCCTTGATGTTATCAACCGGCCAACAGTTCAGAAAGCATCGGGAGCGGGGGAAGCAGTTCTGAGCTCACTCGACATAACAACCAGGGAGTGTTATTGATAGGGGAGGCATAATCCAAATACTTAATTTGTTATGAGGACAAGCTGCACTGACTTTCCCATCAGCTTTAAGTCATTGCTGGCTCCAAATGGCGAAATCCAATATTCCAAATTACTTGGGCTTTTCTGTGTTTCACTTCCAGATTTTATCCCATCTCCCCTTGAGTTCAACCACCGAAGCCAGTCTGCGTTCCAGCACATCCAGCTTTTCGGCTCTGCTCCACCAACTTCCGACTCTGTTCGTATATCGCCTTAGTGAGTGCGTCATATGCAGCCGGTAGCCTGATCAAGGCCAAATGGCTACCGACATCCGCTGTATTTTCCGATACATCAAAAATCCACCAAATCCAATAAATAGAAATCCAAGTATCGTGAATCCAAACATGCAAACGTTTCAAACGTCCAGGACTGACAAAGTCGAAAGACACACCGTTTTCCATCCAAGAATATAGAGTGTATCCCACGAAATGAGTCGAATCGGGACAGGACGGGTCCCCCTTATCCTGCCTACCAGTGGAAAAAATTTGATCAATAGCATTGAGAGACCAGCTTACCAGATCCATGGTTTTCAGAGTTCGGGTGATATGAAGAAAGTGCTCAGAAAGACAAGACGTAGCAGCAGAAGCAGGAGAGGGGGAGGGGGGGTAAAGAGCTGGAGAGGAGAGAAAAACACGACCGACCTCGAAGAGAGACAGAACAGAACATGAAGGCAGTTGGACTGAACCAACTCGGAGAGTAAGAAACGTGGGGGTAAAGAAACACTTTAAGCTTGTTAGCTTGTTATCAGATTGCACCAAATGATTGGATTTTTGGAGTCAAAAAGTAGGGGAGCAAATTGGCCATCTCAGTCTCCAGACCTCCGTCCTATAGGGATCCTGTGGGGTGAGCTAAAGATAAGAGAGGGGAGGAACCAGGATTCTGGACGGTCTACAGATATTGTGCAAAGAAAAATGGTTAAACATTCCTTTCTCTATATGCTGCAGCTGTCTGAAATGAAAGAAGACTAAGTGCTGTTGGCAAAGAAAGTTGTGGAAGTAATTGTTGTGCAACTGGGAATTTTAACAAAAACATAAACCTCTTAATATGAATTTCCATTTACTAAATGTACAGAAATAAGAAGATTGACCATAAGAGAGCATGCATATGAAACATTACACATGTTTACCAAGATACGCGACCGACAATGCCTTGTGGTCCTGTTTGCAGTTCTAATAAGGTTTGGCTCCAGTCTTCAGGTTCTGTGAGTTTACATTCTGTAAACTCACAGAACTTCTCTGATTGAGAGACACCAAAACCAGTTCCAGTTGCTTCTGGTGTGTTGCTTTATCTGTGGCAGATAAAGCGTGTTGCAACACTGTGTAAGGGCTTCCTGCTCCTTAGCTCTGAGTTTGCCAGAGCACCTGTGCTGAGCTGGCCACCGGATCAGGGACTGGGTCGGCCCTGGACTCAGGGCCATGTGTTTCAGCAGAGCCTCTGGAGTGGCTGCCGGGGGACAGAGAAGGAAATCAATTGCTTTACTTTGGGAACAGCGTCTGTTTGAGAATGTGTGTTGGTGAGCGCAGATGTTAGGTAATGGGAACAAGGAGGCTTTCGTATTTAGAGCACAGTGAAAGAGATGACGGCTGTATCTGTCCTTGTGTTGCGAGGAAGGAACAGAGAGGTTGTGTCATGCTGCAAAACGACTGCCTTTTAGACAATATTAGAACAGGAAACAGTAATTTTTACCAGCAATATGTGAACTGGTTAAGACTTAGTGAGAGAACCTGTCCACTGACAGTTCTTTTTGGCCTGACGTGACTCTGATCTAAATGAAATTACTTGCAACACTAAGTCTGAATGGAAGCCTGTTAAATGTGGTTCAAGCTGTAATTTTAGTGTTCAGTAAAGTCGTGGTGTAAATGTTTAAACACAAAGAAGAAGAAGATCTCATACAAATTACTGCATGAATCCTTGTTGATTCTAATCACAATTGTCATTCCACTCATAGGCATGCAGTAAATACCGGGTCAAGCCTCGGTGATACAGCGGAAGTGGAGAACAGAATTTTAGAGTTTTTGTAATTTTTTTAGGGTACGATATTTGATGAAAAATTTGAATCTTCTTAAATGGAAAATGTTAAGCACAACACAAGGTATCATTCATTTACCAGCCATGTTTTTTATAAATATTTTTTTCCTTTCATTTTAATTTATAGGGCCAAAAGCATCCAACAACTTTTTACTCACACATAGACTTGGGCACATCCATCCATTAAACGGTTGTATTGACAAAGAATATTTTTTAAACCAACAACATAGAAAACATTCGACCTAAAAGGTTTGGAGACTGAACACCATTTCTAGGTGATGAGGAAAAGCTGTGGCAGAATCAAAGCAGGGAAACTGAGGGTGTCATAGGGCTGGAAAAAAAGCAGAAAGATAAAATAGAACTTGCATTGATCGATATCGATAATTATCAACAAATTCAAAACATGTATTTTAAGTGCAGCCCTGGTCATTTTATGCTGTTGCTTAGCAACCTATTTTTAGATACAGAACACACAAAAGCTGAATTCAAACTCAACCCTTTATTCAACCAACTTTTTTAAAACAGAAAAAAGTAAGCATGCTCTCTGAACTCATTGAAGGGAGCGGAGCTTAGTTCCTGGGTCTGCATTAGTGATTGGTTGGGAGGATGTAATGACAGTAATATTAACCTACATGATAGGCTAGAATGCAAAAGGAAGGAAAACTGTTATTCTATTGAACTTTTTATTGCCCCTTTTTTTCTATCTTTGACATATGTCTATCGATCGATATATGTTGTTATTGAATTATAGTCAATAACAATTATAGAAATTGCTTTTCTTGTGTTTCCTTGCTGTTTATTTATGTCCATTTAGTACTTGCCACGTTAGTGTATGCTTTTGTGTTCAGTTTCTTATTTTATTCTAGTGTTCTGCTATTTGTACAACTTGTATTGTTTTTGTACATCTCTGTTTATCATTTCCCGTTGTTTAAGAGCATCCCAGAATATCTGCAATCATTTGACTGCCTTTGCCACCTTGCATAACTGAGATAGATGGAGCGGTGGGATTGGGATCAGTGGAAAAAGGGAAGAATACAAAGCAGGAGCAAGAGAATGCTAAATATTGTCTGGATGTCAGAAGCTTGGGGACAATGTGAGCCTTCATTTGGCCTGCGTCCATTGTGTCTGGATTTTTCTTGGGTCGTGTCAGCTGAAGTGGAGAAAGGTCTTCATTCAGAATGCCGGGGTTCCTTCAAATCTGCCATTGTCATCACTTCGCCGCTCTCTGTCCCAGTCTTTTTCCTCCATGCCGAGGCTGATTGATACCCCCTCTGCTGCAGAGCTAGAGCGTTATAATTATGGCACTCTGCAAAGCGTGTGCTTTTTAAGAGGCCTCCACTGATACTGCCGCTGCTTTCTTTTGTTCGCCGCCTCACCTATCTATTTCCTGTTCTAAAAATAGGAGAGCTGCTGAGGAGTTAGATTACATGTGTGGTCAAATCCTAATCACAGTGGATGTTTGGTCATTGGTGTATCACGCTTCCTCTCAGCTCCTTTCTTTCTTTTCTGTCTGCAGTGCTAGTTTGAGCTAGTTTACACCACTGTCACCATGTGATGAAAAATGACACTTAATGCTGAGTTTTTGTGTCCCAGGGTAAATTAGCCATGATGTCAATCGAAACAACCAGCCTGTCAATATTTGCAGTAAAAAAAAAAAAAAGGAAAAAAAAGCGAACCTTAGTCGTTTCTGAGCTGCTGGTCTGATTGCTCTAGCCAAAGAAACAATGAAAGCTGCAGGAATCCTTTCTATGTTATATGGTAATGGCGGATGATATGCCCCCCCCCCCGATGATGTCACAGCTAACAGAACGCCAGACCAGGTGTACCTACTATGAAGAAACAAAATGACAGAGAACAAAAATGTAAAAGATGAAATAACAACAAATAATGCAAATTGGAGAGCAGTAGGAGAACTCAGTAGAGTGAGAAAAATAGTACAGACTAAAAGGGGCTGAATAATTTTTTTATTTGCTAAATATTTTATTATATTACATTTCATAAATGTCCATCCTTTTCACAGTTACGCACCACTCTGTGTGGATATATCCATGAAATCCCATTAAAATACAGTGAATGTTGTAATTGCAACTTTTCTGCTGTGGAGCTCGGTACTCAAATTAGGGAGGAGAAATTGGTAAAAATGTTGCTGTATGATCCTTAACATGTCCCTCCTCTGCCAGTCAGGTTAAAATCTATCTAGCTTTTAGATTTCAGTTGCAGAAAACATGTTTTGAGTTTGTGGCTGCATGAAGGTGGCTCATTGGCTGCTTTAAAAACCAAAGCTCAAATTACTGATAGCGTTCGAGGCATAGTGGAGTTTATCTAAAACCAGTACCTTGAAGCTGATTTAAATACTTAAATTTTTTTACTTTACAAATATGACCTAGCAACATTGGTGATAACAGTACATTTTTGACGTGCAATGGACAAAATCAAGAGTTCATATTTGTTTATAATCAGTTAATTTTATTTCTAACCATGTTTGTGTTTTTGTTAACTGTTGTATTAGCAAATTGTATGCAGTGCCTTCAAGGTCCCCCCCCCCCCCCCCCCCCCCCCGCCCCCCCCCGCCCCCCCATCAACTGCGCTCTGTGCAGCTTCAGCCCACTCTTTCTCTCTTGGAGCATTCAGCTTGCTTACTAACAAAAATAAAAATAAAAACCTGCACAAGGTATAGATGTAAGGAGGTGGGAAGGAGTATGGGGATGTTTTGCTTTTCAATGGAAACCATGTCAGGCCTGATTTTTCTTTTCCTTGAAGCCACAGTTTTTGTCATTTATGACTATGTAGCTCTCATTTTTAAGCATTGATTTGCTTTTCAGCCTAAATTTATTTTGATGTTTTAATCATAATTAATTTAGCCACAGAACGTTTGATATTTGAATGATAGCAGCTCAGTAGAGCTTGAAAATGCACCACAGAGCTAAGATTAAAACGTATCACATGGCAGAACAGGTGATAAAATATATGACACAGTATGTGCAACAGTCAGATTATTACTAAATCATTTTTATTATATATATATATACATATATGTTTATTTTTTTACTGTAAACACATTTCTAAAGGTGTTAATGACATGAAATGGTAACACTTTACAATAAGGTGCACAAAATTTGATTCCTGTTTGATTACCTAATAAATAACCAGTAGTCTGCTAATAAGGCTGGGCTGTGTGTTCCCCAGTAAGTAATGGGTAACTACCTATTAGTTCCTGATTAGTTCCAAAGGCGTTCTCAAGTAGTTAATCAAATTTTGTGCACCTTATTGTAAAGTGTTACCAAACAAACAAACTCAGAAATTAAGCTATGTGTAATATTGATTTAATAATGACATTTCTATTGAATGTGAATGTTAATACAAAAACATGTTATCTGATTAAACCCATATTCCTTTTTAATCATAGAACAGAGAAAACCAGGTCAAAACATTGCGGATGTCATAATCTATTGGACTTTAAGTTTAGTTTCATAATTTTGGCTTATGTTTCATTTTATGCCTGTGATTTTAGTTACTGGTGTTACCTCAGTGCCTTAGATTCCTGGTCTTTAACAGCTGCTTCCCATCAGCCCATTAATTCACTTGTGTAGCATCCAGTAATCAAAGCCCTAGTATAAATAGCCCTTGGTTCAGTTACTCCATGTCAGATTCTCTGTTGTCCTCACCCTATTTGTCTTGGCCTGCTCTGTTTATTAAATCCTGTTTTTCACAAACCACCTGCCTTTTATGTGTTAAGTATCTAATTGCATACCATCATCAACTCAGGTTAAAGTTTCTAGATGCCACAGCAAGTGATTAGCCATTGCTGTCGCAATGCGGAGCATGTGATTAGTCTGCAAAAATAGTTTATTCCCCCCCATGTTCTAATGGCTGAACCAGTAAATCTGTTTATCCCTTGGAGGACGCCAGCAGGCCCACGGTGTTCTGCTTCTGCTTGTGTTGCTTCTTCCCTGTAAACCGTTCATCTCACTGTTTGATAAACAAGCAAGATTGACTTGTTGCGCATGCATGACTCACCTGTTTGTGCATATGAAAACACACTTGGAGAGCTTGGCTAATCATTTTTGTCTTTGTCTGTTTGTGTGTGTGTGTCTCTCTGCAGACTGTGCAGCTTGACTCTTAAAAAGTTGGTGGTGATGAAGGAGCTTGATAAGGAGCTGATTTCTGTGGTCATCGCTGTCAAGATCCAGGTATGCATCATTTTCTATGCTTTAGTGATTATGTTCAAATTAACACAGAATGTAGACACCGCACATTTCAACAATGTCCAATAAAAGTCCCCTGTAAACGTTTTATAATCTCTAGTCTTGTACAGACTACCTCATGGGGATTGGGGAACATTTTTCAACCAGACCTTTTCTTCCACAGGGCTCCAAACGGATATTGAGGTCCCATGAGATTGTGCTGCCACCCAGTGGATCAGTGGAGACCGACCTAGCTCTCACCTTCTCCCTGCAGGTAAAGCAAAAACAAAAGACACGCCATGTTGATGTTTGGTTGAAATAATGCATTTCTATCACTATTCAGCCTTGGATTCATCGGTAATAGGCTGTTGAAAGAAAATGTAAAGTCGTTGAATGGGTACAATAAGTATGGTTTGAAACACTCCTGTTAAAACATACATCCCATACTGATGTATTATTTACACACTGGTTATTTTCAGTAGAAGCTAGCGGCGCTAATTTTCTCTATAGTTTTCTGCTTTAGATTTATAGATACAGAGGTTGTGACAGTTTTACATGTTTTGGAGCAAAACAGAGCCGGTCTGAGGCAAAAGCAAACTCCACGAATACTTAGGACTCCCAGACCAGCAGGGGGCGTCCAAGAGAGCTTGAATTATCACAACGAATGCATGTCGCATTCAATTTTCTACAGAACAACGATCCGGGATTGGAGTCACATCTAGTATATTTGCTCCAGTTGCAGGTTTGAAGATACCCTGGTTTTGATCATGGCGCTCTACTTGTTTTGGATATGAAATTTGGTTGTGTTTTTATTTTTTTTCTATTGGCAAAAAGAAAAACATCTGTCAATCTGAAAGTTATACTTTTAAATGGTGTTGATGCCTTTTTCAGTTTTTCCTCGTTTCTGTTCCCTCTCAGTACCCACACTTCCTTAAAAGAGAAGGCAACAAGCTGCAGATAATGCTCCAAAGACGGAAAAGGTACAAGAATCGAACCATTTTAGGCTACAAGACTTTGGCCGTGGGATCTATTGATATGGCAGAGGTACGGTGTGACCACACTGCAAAATAACACTGGTTTATGTCCAAGCTGTTTATTACTGCAGAGGTACATTTTTTGTAAACCACTAGAGGTTGAGGGTTTGTGTGTGAACAGGAGGGATAAAAAGGCAGTAATATGCCTGTGCTGCACTGTGTGTTTTGTAGTCTGCAGTCAGGTGGGAGCAGAAAGGTGATACGGCTCTAACAGGCTGTTAGTGTCAGAAAGGTTGGGAAAATTTAATGAGTGCTGGAAGCTCCAACTGCCTTTTGACATATAATGCGAGACTTTGCCTGCTGTTGCTCTCTCTTTAATGACTTCTGGCCTTTTAGAGTTACACACTTGAAAACCTGCCCAAATAAGTCTGAAGAATACACTCCCCCCCCCCCCCCCCCCCCGACACATTCAATTTGTCCTGAAGGATTTCCAAGGTGCCACATGGTCTGGAGTGTATTAATAGGTCTTCTTTTTTTGTTGATTTCTTCTATGATTATCATTTTCATTACTATGCAAGTCAACACCCCAAGTTTATAGGCATTTTAAAGCTTTTTCAACCAAAAATGTTCCTCCTGTTATCTCTTTATGCCGGGCTGTCACTTAAAATCCTTTTAAAATGCATAAAAGTTTGTATTGTGTTGTGGAAATCCCGGTTTTACATTTTTTGACAATTGGTGTCTAAAGATTCTGTTTGTGCAGCGTCGTTTCAGAAAATAGTTCTGATAGAGGTGCAGCTGGTCTGGTTTTGTCCTAAAGTCAAAGTTAATAATGTTTCCTTAAAGACGCAATAAGCAGATCACACCCCATCCCAAAAAAAATAAAAATAAAAATCCTTTGCTTGAAGAAAGCATGGACTACACAAATAAAGGGCTCTATTTCAGTGCACGTGATGCTGATACACAAAGGAGATCCCATATGGCTGATAAAGCTCAGCGGGGCTTGTTAAGGCTCAGCAGCTGAGAGAAGAAAAGACAAAAAACAAGACGCCGCCAGAGCGAGGTTTAAAAAAAATCAAGATACAGTTTTACTGAACCACAAGATAGAGATACATTTTTGAATTTTCAGCTGAAGATGCAAAGTTGAGTTTTTTTCCCGGCCGAACGCAGTGGGACAGAGAGGCTTGTCCTGATGTTTGGGGGAGAGCTGAATCACCACCGCTGTGGTGCTGTTGAATCATCCAGTCATCCTGCAGCTGCTTCGCTGATGCCTCTCGATCAGTGCAGTGGAGCAGAAGACGGTGACCCAGGTGTGCCTTTAGTCACAGAGCAACACGTTCAGACCGAAAGAAACGGAGAGAGGCATTTTAGATGAAAGACTGGAACGATTCAGGAATAAATGATTTAAAAAAAAAAAAAATAACAGTTTTATATCGTTACGCCTTCCCACTGTGGATGACAGGAAAAACAATGTGGTTCAGTGCGAAACTGAACAGTTTTGCTTCTTGTTTATGTTTCTGTGGGACATTTTTCAAAATCAATAACATGACTGAAGTGAAGTGATAAGCCTCAGAAATGGTGGATCCTTAACCGTAGCACTTGACTGAATTAGTAATGAGAATTGTATGTTAAAAAAAACTCATTAGTAATATTATAGATATAAAATGTATTTGCCTTCTCTTTGTCAGAAAACCTAATATGTAAACTATGTAAAATATATTTATTCTCTGAATCCCAACATTAACACTTATATTGGAAGCTAAATTCATTATGTTTGATCCATCCATCTGTCCATTGCACCAAATTTCTTTCCTTTCTGATAGGTTCTTTCTCTTCTGCAGTACAGCCTAACTTTAAATGTAGCTTTTTGTTCATACCATTTAGTCTTGAGTGTTAGTCTGGTGTCTTCTGTCTACTTGTTTTTTGCCACTGTCATGCTCGAATTTCGCCACTGTGGGACAATAAAGATCTTTCTACTCTATTCTCCAAAAGAAACCATACCTGACCTATTAGAAATAAAGTCAGAAACAAACAAACATGGAATCTAAGGGTGTTATTATTTTTTATCAAAGCTTTAACTTCATCAACATGGCCGTTATTGCCCCCTCATGTGAAAGGGTAAATCAGGGATTCTGCACATAATTTAGATTTTGAATACCTTCATTTTTTTTGGGAAGGTTGGCGAAGGAACAAGGAATCCAGCAGAGAGATGCTGATGCCAGCAAACAGCTTAGTCAGGGAGAGAACCTCCAGTCGGGTCAGGTGCTACGTCCTCTTCCAGAACCAGCTTAGCTTTTACTCCAGGTTCCATCAGCGCTCGCTCCACCAGCCAGAAAGGCCTTCAGCTTCCCTGAGGCTGGGGGCTGCTGGTAGTTGGGCAGTTCTCTAAAAGAATTGTGAGAAATCAGAGAATCAGAGAATAAAACAACTATCTTGTGAACAAAAACAACACAATCAAATTTTAACCTATTTTGAATTTAGCTTTTTGGTTGTGTGTGTTCTTAGTCCACATTTGTGTTTGTCTGTCTGACTCCTTCTCTCCTGGCTTCAGAGTTCATCAGGAGCTGAAGCAGAGTCTGTAACTCTTTTAAACCTTTTCTTGTCTACATTTTCCCTGGGAGAGTTTCATAACCTTCGGATATATAACTTCCTGGAAGTAGTCTAGGTTTTACGACGCTTCGTGGATTGAAATATCATTCTGGGCTATTTATTCATATAAATATTTATATTTTTCAAAGACGTGGCATGTGGGATAGTCTCAGCAGCACAGTGTGTGAAATAAAAGATTGTTTTCAATCTATTGTCATGATAAGGGTCTCTTCAGCAGCCTTGGTCTCGATAGTGATGTGTGTGGGTCCGTGTACACGCAAGTATGTTAAAGGTCATGGTTTGTTTTTGTCCTAACCTTAATGCTACATCAAGTTCAACTTTTACCATTTACAGATATTAGTCAAATGCTTAGTCATAAATATTTAAGATTATGATGACAAACTAAAGCGCTGGGAACCTTGAATAAACCTCACAGACAAACAGTTCCCAGAGACAAGATATGGTAGAATAGCAACTAGTTTCGGCTATTATAGGTAGATTATTGATATTTAGTTAAACGCCTGCTTTCAGTTCAATCTTGTCATCCAGTGTCAAAAGCTTTGTTTCAAAAAGATGTGTGTTAGAGGGGAATCCATGTTTCCAGCCTCTTTTTTCTGCTCCTCCTCAGCGATCTCAAGTTACCTCCCTCCAATGAACTTTGTATTGGCTCTGAGGCGTCTGTGAAACGAGTTCTCATAAAGATGTGATCTTGCCTCTATCCTATATTCCTGCCCTCTACAACCCTCAGCAGCCTTTATGAAGTGCTCTGACCATAATAAAGAGGCCTGGCCAGGCATTGTATTCGGGAGCCGTTCATCATTCAGCGTGTGGCCACAAACTTTAATGCATTTTACCCGGATCGTACGTGACGCAGATGAGTGCATAAATGTGAAAAGAAAATGAAACATGCTGTGCCAAGTTCTTGCGCTCAAGTCCCACTGATTTAATACTTTGTAGAACCACCGTTCACCGCAGTTACAGCTGTAGGTCCTTTAGGGTACGTCTCTACCCGCTTTGCACAGTTACATTCCATTAAATACCGAAGGTTTTCTAAGACTTTACAACACAGCCAAAGCTCAGACAGATATGATGTGGGACAATGTTTTTTAAGCCTCTGCAATTTTAGTTCTCCCTGCGTCTCCCAGGTGATGCAGCACCCGACAGAGGGAGGCCAGGTTCTGCCTCTCTGCAGCAACCAGAAGGACATGCTAGGCAAGGTGGCAGAGATCTGGATCTTCTCCCTGTCCAGTCAGCCAATAGACCACGAGGAGGCAGCCCTGCAGGGAGGACAGAAGATCAAATGCTCTGGTAGGCTTTACTTTCCGTTCCCCCTGATGCTAACAAAGTGCCAAACCAGCGTGATGTGGTCATAATCCCCTGATGTGCTTGATGGAGTAAACAAAGCAGGAATCCCTGTTTTTTCCCCTCTCAAATGGCTTCCAAAGCAATAATAAAACTACTTATCATACCGACCTGCGTGTACTTGGCACTAGATATGTTTTTCAAGCTGGCTGCTTGTCTCTTTGATGAGCATGAGGCGCCCCTGGATCTGCAAACCCTTCATCCTCCTGCCTATTATCTCCTGCAGATAACTACTCGGAGGAAGAGTATGAGAGCTTCTCGTCAGAGCAGGAGGCCAGCGACGACGCAGTGCAGGGACAGGTGAGTGAAGTAGATCAGTGTGACTTTTAAAGGTCAGGAGATGAACTGGTTCGTGCAGCCGCTTGAATAATGAGCATGAAAACTTTGCCCGAGTCTGACGTCTTTGTCCTCCCTTCAGGATCTCGAGGATGATGAGTTTGACGTGAGGAAACCAAAGAAGCAGAGGAGGTCGATCGTGAGGACTCCCTCCATCACCAGGGTGAGAGATGCAAAACGAGACCAAGCGCTCGTAGAAAGCTGTTTGTCTGTGCAATGCTCAGACAGCGCTCCTTTGTTTTTTATTTCTCCTGTCAGTGCTCCAATCAGCTCCAGGAGATCAAACTTTCCAGGAAACACTTAATAGCAACATAGCTCTGGGTTTTTTGGGCTCAGCGTTTGTTGCCTTCCCAAACACTTATTAATGCTTAAAGGAAAACTACCACATGGCACCATAAGAACAAAAAGGCGCTATATGAAATCCAAAAAAAAATAAGGAAATATACTGGAGTCCTGTAGTGCTCAGCAAAAGTATTCCTACCCTTTACTATTTGTCACATTTTGTAGTTTTACTGTCACAAACAGCACCCAGAGAACAGCATCAGTGTGAATCTACCTCTGATAGCCTCTGTAATGTTTTTTAAAGCACTGTTCTGAAGTGTATCACACACACACATACATTTTTGTTTCTGTGCATTTTAGCAGCAGAACTTTAAGCAGCGAGTGGTGGCGCTCCTGAAGCGCTTCAGAGTTTCTGATGAGGTATAGTTTCTTTTTTTATATCTCGCACTGTCCAGATAACTTCTGGTTCTCTTGTGACTAAGGGTGTGTTGTGCATGCTTGTGAAGGTGCTGGACTCGGAGCAGGACCCCGCTGAGCCGCCTCCTGAGGTGGAGGAGGAGGATCTGGATCTGGACAGCGTGGAGTTTGAGAACCCCAGCGACAGCTGCCCGGAGCTGGACGACGACGACAGCGTCCTCAGCACACCGAAACCCAAACTGAAGTGAGCCGTGTACTCTCATGTCGCCGCTTCGTTATTTCTGGATATTTTATAGGCGATATTTTACCAAACTTACTGCTGGGTCATTTTGTGAGGAGGCGAAAGGAGATGTCTGGATTAACATTATTTATATTCCCTTGTTTAAAATCTGGTTGAGTATTTTAAGTCCCTGAATATTCAGGTTTTTAGTATTTATAGGCCTTGAACATTTTCACATTCATTTTGTTTAATTGAGGTTTTATTTAATAGACACAAATCCATCTGTAGTTTTCAAGTGGAAAGAAAAACATGCATGGGCTTCAACAGGTTTATTTTCTACAAATAAAAAGTTTCATTTGTGTGGATTGGTGTTCAGTTCCCTTTACTCTGACTGCCCAAATAGAATATAGTGCACTTTATTGCCTACAGCACTTTGAATCGTCTTGTTACTGAAAAGTACTACATAAATAAACCTGCCCTCCCCTTCAGATGGCACCTAATTAGGGCTACACGATATATATCAAAAACATACAGTCATCTTCAAAATCTTAATGTTAATATCATTAAGAACAGTCTAATAGTTTAAGTATATTTAAACTCAATCAGTCGAGCTTCACTTAAGCTCCACTTAATGTCTTCCAGAAGTATGCTTCATGTCTTCTGAATATTGAAAGCTCATCGACTGGCATCTGTTGGAAAGCTCTCTAAAACGCTAACAAGCTCCTTCACACTCAGATGGGGTGTGAAATATAAATGAGATCACTCTACTCGTCCCCAGGGAGTATTATGCCGACCCTGTGAATCATCTGTGAAGAGACGCGTGTTTTTTTTTTTCTTCCCTTTTAGATAAGACGGAAATATGCCATTAATATGTTTTATTTCATCCACACCGGTTCTGTTTCAGGCCATATTTCGAGGGACTGTCCCTGTCCAGCTCGCAAACTGAGATCGGCAGCATCCACAGCAGCCGGAGCCACAGAGAGCCCCCGAGCCCGGTGAGTTACTCCATCAAGGAGTCAGTTTCTTTCTCTCCATTGAAACCCTGAAAAAGGGGGCTCCTGTTGCTCTCCTTTCCAAGATGGCGCTGCGGATGGTCGCCTCAGTATAAAAGGTGTGCTAGTTATTTATTTTCATTTCCACTGTACTTTGCTGCTATATTCCAGCCACTTTCACCAAAGTGGCTGTTGTCGCAAAGAGCTCCTCCTCAGCATCATGCAATCCTCTCTGGGATGGTTTTCTCCGGTTTTCACCGATCCAGAGAGCTTTTCTGAGATCCTCCTTGGAGGTGCAGCTGCTGTCTGCGGTTGTTGTCGGAGACGCAGCAGAGGAAAACCAGCAGGCATTACAAGCCATATAGGGCCGTCCCACATGTTGCGATGACCCCCAGCTGGCCGACAACCTCAGCAGCCTCTTCTGTAGGTTTGAAAAGCAGCAATTCACAGTAGCAGCCTCCATCTGTCAGTGGATCACCAGCTTCCTGACTGACCAGCACCCGGAGTCTGCAGATGACACCACTGTCATTGGTGCGGTCCAGGACGGTGACTAGTCCATATATAGACAGCAAGTGGATTGGCTGGTGTGGTCAGAACCACCTGGAGCTTAACCCACCCAAGACTGTGGAGATGACGATGTGACGATGGACTTCCTGAGAACTTCGCCCACACCACCTCCATGCTCAACAACACCGTGTGTACTATGGATCACATCCGGCTCCTAGGAACCATCCTTTCTCTGGACATGAGCTGGTCGTCTCATATGGACACTGTTGGGAAGAAGGCCCAGCAGAAACTGGACGTCTTGCAGCAACTCCAGACGTACAACCTCCCAGAGGAGCTGCTGGTCATCTTCTATGCTGCCATCATTCAGTCTGTCACATGTTCCTCCATCATTGTGTGGTTTGGCTAATGGTTGCATGGGTTCTGATCCGATCGTGACTCGTTTACAGTCTTTCAGATGCTGAGGTACACTTGCACACGCCTTAGCCACTCCAAAATGCTGCGCTTCTATCATGCATGTTGAATGTTATCTCATATTATTCTGCAAATAGGCTGGTGTTTTTCCTCTGTTTAACTTAAATATTTCATTTTTCTTTTATCTGAGTATGCCGTATTATCAATAATTGTGCAATATTTACTCTGGTATTTATTTTACTTTTATTTTTGTTGTTTGTGATAAAGCTCATTCTTTGTTACTTTAGAACTAACTCTAGTTTAGACTGCCTTGTTTTTTTCATTACTATAAACTGTGTGTAACTGTGTCTTTGCCACTGTCATGCTCCAATTTCCCCACTGTGGGACAATAAAGGTATTTCTTATCTTAGCTTTATCTGGGAAATTGTAGGACTTCTGTTGAGCTAAGAAGCATCATCATCAAATTATGACTTTTTGTCTGTGATGGTAGCATTACTGGTTCTGAGTCACAAGTATTTTTTCCCTCTGCCACCTCATGTCAGATCGATCTGGATAAAACCAAGAGTGGCAACGATAAGTTTCCCGACGATGGCGAGCGTGACAACAGCTCCTATGTGAGTACGAAGTCAACCTTTCCTGGACCCGCATCATGCCTTCACCTTCGGTTCATAACCTAGGCGTCTGGGCAATTTGATTATTTTTCTGTTTTCCCTCAGGAGCAGCCAGAGGCGGTGACTCCCACCACTGAGCTGGAAATGGACAACATGGACACGTTTCTAGAGAGACTGCCACCGAGTGGCAAAATGACCAAGACAGAATCCCTTATCATTTCATCCAACAGGTATATTTCCATGACCCCATTCCCGCAGGGAGAAAAAGAGAAAACTCACTTTAAACAAGTGGAAATGTCTCTTTATAGTAGAAATACTCAGAAAGTATATTTATGAGAGGTGTTGCTGTCCTGTCTCCATTTTCAGACAGGAGGCGAAGCTGGCAGGACGGAGAGGTCGCAGCACCTCCCTGAAGGAGCGCCAGCCCAGCAGGCCCCAGAACGAGAGGGCCAACAGCCTGGACAATGGGCGGTCACTGGACACACGGTGCCACCTACAGGTGGGAGAATACAGCTGCAGCTGCACAATGAACCAAGGTTTTATCCATCTATTCACAGTGGATTTCAAGACCAGTCTCAGTTCCTGCACATTTAGGTTTTTATACTTCTACTAGCAAGGACCACAGCACAAACATCTGAGTTTTAAGGTTTGTTGAAGGAAGGGGGAGAGGGGATGGAGGGTGGTGTGAGGATTGCTCATCTGGGGAAACTTGATGACAAAGGCTTGGGAGGAGGACACTCAGCGTGGGGGTGAAGTGTTCAGGGAATGGCTTTGACTGAACCCACTTAGGACCCCCCAGATGGAACCAGGAACGAAGAGGAGAAGATGAAGAATGTGATGAGAAAGTAAGGATGGGGGTGATTTGATGAAGAGGAGGAAGAAGGATGAGTTGAGATGGAGTTTAGGGTTGAAAGATGGTGACAGATTGAAGGATTGGTGAACTGGGTACACACGTACCTGCAGAAGTATTCATCCCCTTTTGGCATTTTTCATGTTTTGATGTCTCACAACCTGGAATTAAAATGGATCGTTTGAGAGAACATGCAACTTTGAAGATGGGATTTTTTTTTTTATTGTGTAGCGTACAACAAATAGGACAAAATAGCAGAAGACTTCAGCGTATATAACTGTTCACCAATCCTTTTTGTAGCAGTTCCAGCTTTGGATCAGCCTCTATGGGCTCACCACATCTCGACTCTGGGACTTTTGTCCAATCCTTGAGGCTAAACTGCTCCAGCTCCATCATGTTGGATGTTTTTTACTTGCGTACAGCAATCTGCAAGTCTAACCACAGATTCTCAATGCGATTGAGGTCTGGACTTTGACTAGGCCATTCCTACGATTAAGATATTTTTTTTCTAACCCCATGCCGACTTGTACTTCTCAACAACTTTGTCCCTGACTTGTCTGGGTGAGCTCCTTGGTCTTCGTGGAGTGATGCCTGTTGTTTAGTGGTGCTGCAGTCTCTGGACCCTTTGTTCTCTTTAAACACTTAGATTGCACACAGGTGGACTTCATTTCACTAATTATGCGGCTTTTGAAGGTAAATGGTTGTGCCAGAACCTTTTAGTGGCTTCATAGCAAAGGGGGTGGATACATGTGGACATGCCAGTTTTCAGTCTACTTTTTTTAATCCTTTTTTCCCATTTCATTTCACCAACTTAGACTCTTTGGTGCAGATTTATCACATGAAATAAGATAAAAAGAGATTTAAATCACAGGTTGGAATGTAACAAAATAGGTAAAAAGGCCAAGGGGTTGAATACTTTTGCAGGGTGCTGGGTAATTAGAGGTGTGGTTGAACCCAAGTTAACTTAATTTAGTGCAACAAGGAAGCCAGTTTAAATGCACAAAGATCATGAATAAAAATATAAAATAGACAATAACAGGGGATGTTGGGTGTCTGTGATATAGGCAGGAAACAAAGAGAAAAATGCAACCTGGGCCTGACGTTGTTCTTGCTGTTGTATTTGTCCAGATCCCAAGAAAAACAGTTTATGACCAACTAAACCACATTCTGGTGTCGGATAACCACCTTCCTGACAGCATCATCCTCATCAACACGTCGGACTGGCAAGGTCAGGTAAGAGGTTCTGTACACAAACAACGACATGAGCGGAAAAGCCAAACTCCTGAACAGTGCCTGCTCAGCCTGGAGTTGTCAGAGACCCCGAACCATTCAGACCCAATTTAACTGTCAGTGCTCAAAGTTGAAATTGTTGATCCAGATTTTCAGCAGCTATTTTTTACCGTACAAATTTTACTGTGTACATTTGAAACGCCGGTCCGTGTTGGCACACATTTATACAGACATTGATTTGAAATCTTGTTTAATTTTATCTGCATATTAATTACTTCATCACTTTTGTTTTACTTGTTCCTCTTGTCCTCCTTCTCTTAGTATCTGTCAGATTTGCTGCAAAACCACCATCTGCCGGTGGTCTGCACGTGCACCACAGCCGACATCCAAGCTGCTTTCAACACCATCGTTTCTCGCATCCAAAGATTGTAAGTCTGACCCTCGTATTCCACCTGTTAGGAGAGATATAAAGTGTGTGCCTTTGCAAAGTCAAAACCGCACTATTTACTTTGCTCCTAGCTGCAACTGTAACTCCCAGACGCCCATCCCCGTAAAGATTGCAGTGGCTGGAGCGCACCACTACCTCAGCGCGGTTCTGAGGCTTTTTGTGGACCACCTCTCCCACAAGACCCCCGACTGGCTCGGCTACATGAGGTTCCTCATCATCCCTTTAGGTCAGGGAGCGTCTGGCTCGTGTGGCTTACGTTCATGAGCTTGGCTCAGAACCTCTACGACCATGATGTTAGAGCGCAGCCAGCCTGCACATCTAACGCTGCAGATTTCTAAAAGTCTCTGCTGTCTTCAGGTGCGCATCCAGTCTCCAAATACCTCGGCACGATTGATTACCGCTACAACAGTTTGTTCCAAGATGCTGCCTGGAGGGATCTGTTTCACAAGCCGGAGGCTCCTGTAATCGGTGGGCAGTCGCCTAAAGCAACACCACACGCACTTTGCTTTTGATCATTTCCTCACAAACTTGAAAAATCTAATTTTTACCTTCGAAGTTGTTTTAGGTTGTATGCTGAATATTGCACACCTCCTAAACTTTTTTTACATGTCGCTATTTAGCCACAAACTTCAGTGTATTCTATTGGGATTTTATGTGACCAACAAAACAACAAAAATAGGTTTAGGAATGGTAGGTTGGAAGGAAAATATGTACATTTGAAAAGGGGTGTAGCTCAGATTGGGGTGGGGATGTGTCCACAGGACAACTGTTAGGCATGCACTCGACAAACCTGGTCTTTAATGGAAGAGTAGCAAGAGGAAAGTCATTGTTGGAAGACAGTAATCAGCAGTCCTGTTTACAAGCCATGTAGAAGAAACTGGTCTGGCCAGGGGAAGCCAAAACTGGCCTGCTTGGCACGCTTGAAAAACGTGTGACGGAAAATGAACATTGCACATCCCCCTGAACATCCCCACGGTGAAGCATGGTTGTGGCAGCATCATGCTGTGGGGAGGCTTTTCTTCAGCAGGGATTAGGACACTGGCTAGAGTTGACGTGAAGATGGAAGAAGCTATGGACGGATTGGCAATTCTAGGAGAAAAACGTAATCAACTCTGGGAAAGTATTAACACTAGTTTAACCTTCCATCAGGACGACGACCCTAAACATGGGGGTATGTCTAAAAGATTAAATATTGAAAAATTATCGAAAACTTTATATTATAAGTTTAGTATTTTTTTTGTCACATTCATTACCCACAGAGTGACACAGTTCAAGCCTTTATTTCTTTTAGATTGGATGATCATGGCTTACAGATAATAAAGACCCAAAATGCGGCGTCTCAGAAAATTAGAATACATTTTCTTAAATCGTGACAAAAATGTCCAAATCGTGGTGGAAACATGCAAACAGCTTCACAGCAGTGAAAGGGAGGGTTTGATTGCTGCACCAATAAATATTACTGCATTCATTGATATAGAAGGGTGCACATCATTTTTGACCATTTTGTAAATGGTCAGGTTCTCTTGTTCAAAACTGACACCTTTTACTTTGCTTTATTACCTTGACGCCTGTCTCATTTCCTATGAGACACAAATTTCTCCGTTGTACCAAAACCGTTTTAAATCTAAACCTGCCGTGGGTCTGAATAATCGTAAGCTTAACTGTACAGCAGAGCAGATTTATGTGTTGGAACGGTCCAGACCTAAATCTGATTGAGAACCTTGTCAGAATTGATGTTGACTGAAGTCTGCTGTAAAAAAGTGATTCTGCAGAGTTTTAAAGGGGGCCTGAATACAGAGCAGACACTTTGTGCTGGTCTATCACTTGAAACCCTAATAAAACAGATTTAAATTTGTGGTTATGGTCACGTGAGAAAATAAAAATGTTCAAAGAGTATGAATCATTTTTTGTTGCATTTGATAATGGGTACTAATGACCATCTCCTGTGCAGCTCAGGAGAGCCCTGATGTGGTGTCAAGGGTCACACAGTACATGGAGGGAGCTAATGGAGCTCACCAGCTCCCCATCGCGGAGGCCATGCTCACTTACAAGCAGAGGAGGTATGTTTTTCTTAGGATTTCTCAGCATCATTTCATTTTAAAGGATGACTTCCAATGATGATTATTATCTATAATTGCACAGACAGCTGAAATATGTCTTTGGGAGCTAAGAAAACTGTTTAAAAGGCCTACTAAAGTCTAAGTTTTCCCTCTAACAAATGGTTCTAATGTGGATCTCATTCTGTTTTCAAAAGGGGGAATGAAATGGAATGAAAACAGTAACAGCCTTTGAAAACACACATTTCCTTATATGTATATAAAAGATGAACAGGAAAAGACATACAACATAGAAATAAGAACTTATACAAAAAATCAATGATCACATACTTTTACTGTGACTCTTTTACCAATGCAGAAAAGATCCTGTTGGTAGATAAAACTGTTAATGCCGCTGTGATAAAACTGATTTATTTACCAAAGTTATCCTTGGAAAATAATTTTTAAAATTGCAAAAATTCATCTGCTTTCCATTCAAACCACCCTTTGGAAACAAAATGAGGTAAATGTCTTTCTACTGGTATGGGGCTTGCCAACAGTCCTTTGCAGAAGTGTGGATACGCCTTGAACTTTTTCACATTTTGTCAACTTACAACCACAAAATGTAATACCTTTTATAGGGATTTTATGTGATAGGTCAACATTAAGATCGCATGGTTATAAAGTAGAAAGACATTTTTATGACTTATAATCTGAAAAGTCTGGCATGCATTTGTATTCAGTCCTCTCTGAGTCAATAGTTTTTAGAACCACATTTTCTGCAACCATAGCTGGAAATCTTATGCCGTACGTCTCTACTAGCTTTGTGCATCTAGTGACTTTTTTTTATTTATTTTTTGCAAAATAGCTAAAGCTCAGCAATGGGGAGCATCTGTAAACATCAATTTCCAGTTTCACCACAGATTCTTAATTGGACTTAGGTCTGAACTTTCACTAGATCATTCTAAAACATGAACATGTAGCTTCATTGTAGCTCTGAGTGTAGATTTAGGGTCAATGACCTATTTAAATATGAATCTCATCAGCCAACTTTAAAGCCTCTGACTAGTTTTTAAAGAATTTTGGAAACCATGTATGCTTTGCCTTCCACTTTTAACAATTTTTGCTGGTATAAAAGCACGAAGTTCACAAAACGTACATTAAAGATTGTGGCTGAAACATGGAAACTTTAAGGTGTACGAATACTTTATCAAGGCACTGTATGTAAGCGGTATTCTGTCTTTAGCATTTCTGTCTTATCCATCGATGTGTGTGTGAATAACATCTGTTTTGCTGTATGTTTTCTTTTTTTAAAGGAAAAAGAGCTTTCATTTTGATTTTGCCGTAAGGTATTGTGGTCGATTGAGTTTGTTTCTTGCATAGACTGGTGATTCATGCGCTTTCTGTGTGCCAGAGTCATTTCCCTTTGACCCATGTCTGCCTTTGTCGGAGCATGCCACCTTAACAGCTGCCTGCAGAGTGTTTTTATTCTCCAACAGGTTAAGATTTGATTCACAAGTAACTGAGCTGGGGCAATGAAACCACCTTAAATGATACAAACTGAAACAGTGGCACATCCAAGTTGAGTGAGAAGTTTTTGGACCCTGTTACACTGTAAATACTGCTGGGTAAAAATAAACCAATTTAAGATTTTTTGCTAACACAGTCCTTTGCCAAACATGAACAGATGTAGGCCTGGGATTATGCAACACAACAGAGCTGGGCATAAGTCGGTATACTGACTTAAAATTAGTTTAAATTAGTTTAAAACATAACTCTTAAACTTTTGATGAAAGAAGCTCAGTCGGGATTGCAAAGCCTTTGCAGGCCAGACCCGATGACCCCTGTAGGGAGTTCGTAGTTCGCCTCAACTCTCCGCTTAGGCAGACGTGTCTGGAAAACCCTCAAGATGGAGATGTGCAAAAGACATTCTAATCAGGTCCAAAAAAACCCTCAGCAGATGTTTTTTCAGTGTGGAGAAATGGGGTCTCTACTCCGAACTCCCCTCAGATGACAAAACTCTTCAGCCCGTCTCTATTGGTGAGCCCAGTCACCCTACAGAACAGACAAATCTCTGCCACGTGTATCTCGCCTTTTGGTCGTGATTAGTATGTCATGGCTGCAGATGAGGGTTGGAATAGAGAAGAACCAGTAAACCCAGAACTTTGGCTTGTGGCTCAGTGTTTTCTTCACCACGATAGAGAGCAGCAGCATCCCAAAACTGCAGGCTAGGTCTAACCAGTCTGTCATTCTCCATCCTGCCATCATTTATGAACGTAACACCAAGATGCTTGAACTCTTCTAATTGAGGCAGAACCTTGGAGGAAGCAGGCCACCATTTTGTAGTGGAGGGGCATCGCCTCAGACAAGAGGGTAACATAGGTCATGTCTATCAAACAGGGCACATTAGCTGTGTCTTATCAGAGGTGGACACTCCGTTACGCAGTGTCCCATGATCCTGGTCAAACCTGTTCTATTTAGGGGAGTCGACTCTTTGATCAAACCCTGAATGATGATGCTCATTCTAGTTTCTTGTCTAATCCAACAACCTGGGTCACAATTTCTGACCCATCATTTAGTTAAAACTACCCAACTTCTGTCTCAACCCAGCAGTTTTCATACTGACCAGACTTGAAACAAGCTACACAATGGGCTGTTGGGGCTTCTATGATGGCTAGCTACTGAGGAAATGCATAAAACTTTCACTGTTACATTTCAGTTTTTTAAAACATAATGTAACATCTCTTACAGTTAGAAGCATATATGTATATAGTCTGAGTTAAAAACACATACCTTTATTCCCCCACTGTCTGACATTAAAATCAAACTAAGAATTTCCTTATTAGGTTAGTTAAATTATTTCTAATAATGAGGGATATTTTTTTACTGTTGGGTGTTTTCATACCATTTAATTACACTGCCTTTAACAATTTGGGAAAACCTTAACGATGGTGTCATGGTTTAGAAATGGACTCAGGAATGTAATGGCACATATTTGGAGACAAATCCTGCAGTCTTAAAGGAGAATTTAAATGTTTGGCCATAATGGAAATCACGAAATTTGGAGGAAGAGGAACAATGCTTGTAAGCCTAAGATCAGCAACTTAACCGCATTATGTTGTGTTTGCTGCAGAAGGGGCTGGTGCACTTCACAAAATAGATGGCATCATGTGGAAAGAAAATTATGTGAAAACATTGAACAACATCAAGAAATAAACCAGGGTTAGTTCAAGTTAATGTTCTGAGACAAATGGACCTTCCAAATGGAGAATGACTCTAAACATAACACCTTATTGTGTATAAGTGGCTTAAGGACGGTAAAGTCAGTGTTTGGTAGTGGCAAAGCCCTCATAGAAAATCTGTTGGCAGAGCTGAAAAGCTGTATGTGGAGAAGGTGCCCTACATATCTGGCTCAGTTACATTAGTTCCCTCTAAAGAAATGGGCCAAAATTCCAGTAAACTATTGTGATAAGCTCGTGGAAAGATACCCAACAGGTTTAAACCAAGTGTTGAAGTTCAAAAAGCAGTTCTACCAAGTGATAAGGAATGTGTATGCAAACTTCTGAATTTGAAGAAAGTAATAAAACATTTATCTTTTTATTATTATTATTATAGAATTAGTTCCAAGCCTAAAACAGAAAAAGTTTAATGTGGTATAAATATCTGGTTTCTCCGATTGCTAAGGAGCATGACGAGAAACTGTCTCTTTATTTAGTTTTTGTAACCTTTTCCTAGTTTTTACATTAAGCTAGGATAAACTAATTGGCTGTTATTGAATGTAACTTTGGTTTTGTTAAAACCAATACTTTCTTTATTTACCAACCTCTTAGCTGTGTTCATAGAAAAATAAAAATGACTTTTTCTTTAGGTACTATAGTCTTTGCTTTATAGCATTTCTCATAAACGATCACAAGGTGCTGTAAGAAAGACCAAAAACAAGTGGATGTATTCTAAGTGTGAATGATCAGTTGTTTTGAACGGCAAGGAAACTTGTGCTGATAAGGTGGCAGGAGACCAAACTGTGTTCCCTTTCATCCCTCCATGCAGATGTTTCTTTATGACTGTGTTCCTTTTTAAGGTCCATGCATGGTTTTCAATGGGTTTTAATTAACGAAACAGGAAATAAGAAAAAATTAATAATGCAGTTTTAAAACATTCAATCGTGCAAAATAGAGAAATCTTCTATTGAAGTTTTTCAGTTGTATGAAATAAATCAGATACCTTCTGATTTTTGTTGCTTGAAAATAAATACTAATGACCAAGATGCATGGACCTTCTGGCCATTTATGTCTGTCTGTTATTTGTTGACTTTAATGTAGGGAAACAAGCACATTGTCAGTTAAAATGATTATGTGATGGTGCTCCTTTCATTCATGTAATTATAGACCTCAACCACTGACTTCAATATGTTTAACCAGCATGTTTAGCATGGTAGTCAAACCAGTGGCCCTTCTGGTGAGATATTTTTCAAATAGCCTACATAAGGCAACAGCTTAATAATGCTCCTGAAATAGCGTGTCGGCATTTTGGCTCGGCCTGACATCCGAGATAATCAGTGGCAGAGTTTTGTGGCCAATTTCAGAAATTTGCTTATTGTAAGGTTTTCCCATTTTTACTTGATTTTAAGAACTATAATATAAATAAATATACAACAGCATTCAACTTTATTTCTAGCTTTCCTCCTATGGGTGGTGTTTGATTATTTCTGTTAGAGGACAGAGGTGACATCATGTCGTTGTGTGAGGGAACAGTTGCCCTAAAACATCTCCGGTTAGCGCAGCTAGCATTACTCAATCAGTGTTCTCCATAAAAATGGGGTACCTTTACCTTAGCTCTGGTTGAGATGACCAGAAACCTGTAAACATTTCCAAATCCACCATGCTTTCATCTTAGACGGAGACCACAAGCTCAAAAGGAATAAAACAGTGCATTTGCTGTAAGAACTTCAGCCTTCCTGTTATCTGCTGAATGTCTTGCTCTCTTTCACTTTCTCACAGCTCGAATGAACCAGAGACATATTGTAATAAATGTAGCTTAACTTTAAACAGCTTCTTGCATCTCTGTTCTTTCCTTGACTTAATATTTAAACACCTTATTGTTACTAAAAGTAGCCTTCACTCAGCAACAGCATCCACACCTAAGAGTTTGGTTGCCAGTGTGGCACGTTAGAGCCGATCCAGCTGATTGGAGTCTAATTCCTGTTGCCAGTTGATTTCTGGGTACACCTCTATGAAAAACTCTGGGAGCTTCTGAAAAATCAATATATTTGAGGAAATTCCACTATTTGCGTGTCAGTTTGTTTCAGGAAATATTTGGAAACTTATAAACTCGTATAAGAGAAATACCTTGGGATTTGTAAGAAAATAACCACATTTCATCAATTTATAAGATTTATAAGAGTCTGAACATGGATGACTATAATCCACCTGCATGAGTAACTTTAAACCATTGACATCGAACATATGAGAAGTCGTTTGCTCCATCGTAAAGAATCCATGCAAGACGAGATGGAAATTCATCTCTTATACCAGGCAGACATCTGGCTTTTGTTTCTCTGGCTGCTCTGAAACAGATCACAGCAGAAATGTGTTTTTGGAAAACCCACTGTTACCATCTTTAGACCCCCTCTCCTCTTTCTCTCCCCCTGCCTGCCTCTGCAGTCTCTCTATTTCTTCCCTGGGGGGGCGATGGCAGGTTTCTTCAAGGCAAGAGCAACAACCTTACGCTTCATAAAACCACTTACTTCACATTTAGAAAACATAAGGCTACGGTTTAGCAGCGCTTCATTCTGCTATTTTTCTGGGTGTTGTCAGGAAAATAGCTCTTTCCGCAGACTGGTTATGCACTACCGCTCACAGGTAGTGCATGGACCTAGAGCGGTTTTGGATTTAGGTTGGTGCTCTTCCTTCTACCTCTCTAATTCCACCGTTTGGACTTGCTGCCCCCTAGCTGACCGTTTTTAGGGTAATCTTTTCTGTCTCGGCCGTGATCCGATTGCTTTATTTCAGGCTGCAAGCTGGCCAGAGGCTTGCATGTTTTCGCTCTCCGCCTGTCCTGCTACAATTAGAGTTTTGCCACCTAAATCTGTAGGAAAGTTTGAAAAGCTGCAGCATGTGCACCTGGCCTTTGCATTTTATAGTTTAAGAAATCAATCCTTTGATCTTAAAAAGTCAGCATTCGCATGTTACTAACCACTAGATGCTGATGCTGACGACTGCTGATGCAATCTCTCTAAACTCGTATCTTTTGTAGTACTTTATATTCATTAGTTTTGGTTCCCGTTCTGATTTTTATTTTCTTGATCTCATCCTTTGTTTTTGTTTTTCTTGTACTAATCATTAATTGTGTTTTTTTTGTGGATTTTTTCTCCAGTCCTAATGAGGATTCCTGTCAGAAGTTCATCCCATTCATTGGGGTAAGTAAGAAAACCTTATCCTGACTTTTGCTCCGTTTTCATTTTAGGTTAATATTTGTCTACCGGGAAATATACTTGTCTAATTTATTGGCTCCGAGAGTTGCTGGTTGGTTAAATACTTGTCATTTTCCCCCATTCCTCTGTTATTGTATAGATGGTGAAAGTTGGCATTGTGGAGCAAACGTCTGCAGCATCAGGCAAGTACTTGTTGCATCATTTAAGTGAACCTACAGAGGCTTTGGAGGCATAAAAGAAAAGCTACTCTGATAATGTTTCTGAGGCTCATCTAAATGGTTTCTCACCCGCAGTTATGTCTCTACAATAAACTAACTTTTTCAGAAGAATGTTTCCGTTTTCTTCTTTTAATTAGTCTATTTTTTATTTTCTGTTAGAAGACTAGGGTTTCCTAATAGGATTATTTTTTCCCCTTTATGAACAGGCCAGTAACTGTTATTAAGGCATAATAAAGTTGTAAAACAGCTTTTTCAGGACTGCTAAAATGCTTTTTGGTTGAAATTCATCTTAATGAACTGTCCAACAACTGTGCATCGTTTTAACAACGGCTTGGCGTTTCAGGAGACTCTGATGATGCGGCCCCTCTGAGCTCGTCTCTGCTCTCCTCCACCCCTCCTCAAGTGTCCCCCGCTTTTAAAGAGGCTTCCCCGACGCCACCATCTTCTCCCTCCATCAACACAAGCTTCTGTGCTCTCAGGTGCCTGGAGAGGAATCTTCTGATTTTTACGTTTGTCAGTGTAAAAGAAAGCAACACACTTCGTTTGGATTTATTAACTCATTTGTGACGTGAAAAAGTAGATTCGCATTAAATCTCCAGATGGATGTGTGCGCGAGTTTGTAGAAAACCTTCCTCTGTGCTCCCTGTTTTCAGCAGTTCCAGCAGTCAGGGGGAGCTGATGGGCCTCCAGGTAGATTACTGGGTGGCTCCAACAGAGAAGAAGAAAGACGTGGAGAAGCGGGACCCATCCTCTAAAAACACTCTGAAGTGCAATTTCCGCTCGCTGCAGGTCAGCCGGCTTCCGCTGGGGGGTGCAGAGCCAAGCCCCCAGCCCACCATGTCTATGACTGTTGTAACCAAGGAGAAAAACAAGAAGGGTCCGTAGTGCTCTCTTATTTCTGCTTCTTTTTTTAAATAAACATGCTTAAAACCCTTTGCTTTACCTCAAATGTCGTGTTTTAAGCCTTGCAATAAAGACGAATGATTCTGAATCCCTCAGTTACTCACAACATGGATGTCTGTTGTTATGTTCTGACAGTCATGTTTCTGCCGAAAAAGAGCAAAGACAAGGAGGTGGAGTCAAAGAGTCAAGTGATCGAGGGCATCAGTCGTCTTATCTGCACTGCCAAGCACCAGCAGACCATGCTGAGAGGTAATTTTGGAACATAGTCCTTTTTTTGCTGTTTAGCACTCCTTTTGGTATTTTCAAATCATTTGGTTTGAAGTAGCCACTTCCCCAATAGATCATAGCAGAATGCAATGCTCTAGAGAGTCTAAAGTGGCATATTAGCCAGTCATCATCATTGCCCAGGAAACCCTTATAGAATATTCGCCATAAGTGCTGTCCGAATAGTGCCCTCAGTAAGGAAGGAGGTAGGAAAAGTAGCCTGTATGCTCTCGCCCATGGCTAGTTTTGCCTAGGAACCCCGCGATGTCCCTTACTGGCGCGAAGAAGCCTAAAGGTATCCCACAATCCTTTGCGTGACATGGCGTATCAGCACAGCCCCCTCAAGGAAATCAATGAAAATGTCCGGAGAGAAGAAAGCACACACTTTGTAGTTCATTTATAGAAGGCTGTAGGCCCAAATTTGACTCGCATCATCCATGTGCGTTTCCGTTACGTAATGGCGTCGGAGTTTATGGCTTGACCGAATTCGGCCAGCAGTCGGAAGCTCCTTTCCTCGCCACGATAGAGTTCTTACTGTTGACCCCATGAAAGGTCAAGGGATAGGATCTAGAAGCTATTATTAAGGGTATTTGGATGAAGCCTTAGATCCCTGAAACCGTGTTCCCTCCTAATTCTTCCATTTGCAAGATCTTCCAGCAGAGACAGTTCACCCACCGCGCAGCATTACACAGGAGTGTATTTGACTTTCTACAGCAATTAAAGTAATTGCCACACACTTTGTCACAATTTATGTGTTAATCTGTGGTACAGGTCACCCTGGTGAACATTGGGGAGAGGAATCTGATGGTAGAAAAGCCAGATGAAATGTTGTGGAGACAATGATTTAAGTTGTTTTATGGGCTTTTTTTACGCAAGTTTCAGGCCTAATTTTGTGCGTACTCAAGGTTTATAAAGAGTCCCTTGCAGAGTAACACAGAACTAGTCCCACCACAGGCTCGATTGACAAACTTCTAGAAAGAAGAAAATGCAAACAGACTCCAAAAAAAAGAAGAAGATTTCAGACGAAAAAGTTCCTGCGTGCAATCCGGGATTGAGCATCACTATAAAAGCAGATATTCTCAAAGTCGGAGAGGTTGTAGCTGGTCCAAAGTCCGGACAGGCAGGCAGCGTGGTGAATAGAAATATTTAATGAAAACATAAGCAACACTTACAGAGGAAAACAGAAGAAGCATGAGGCACAGAACGAGGGCAGAAACACAACCTTGGGCAGGTGAGGCACAACAGAAACAACCAAACAAAGAAACAAGGCCCAACGGGTGCCTTAATGACGGGGGAAACAGGTGAGTGGCATCAGGGATCGCAACTGGGAAACCAAAGAATAACCCAATAAAGAAAACTTCAAGCATCTAATGAACACATAAAGGTGATCAAAAGAGGACAAGAACACAAAACCCCTCAAATCAAACATCATGACAGATATAAAAAATGTGTTATATTATCCACATGGTTCCCAGTGGATAATATAACACATCCTCTTAGGAGGCTGCACTGAAAATGCCTCTTTTCAGGCATGATGGCATATTTTAAACACTCTCACTGGGCCAAGATGATCAGAATGCACCTCATAGATAGCACATCTTGCTTTAGTTGGTGGTAAACCTTCATCCACATCTCTAATGAGTCTTATGCCACTTCTTATTCATTAAACAGGATAGCACAATCCTGAAGGTCAAAGCAAACCCCCTGCATGTGCTTTGTGGCAAATCAAAGCTGCTTGTAATTCTCTAAAGTACTCGATTGCTTGTAACAAACACTGTAATTAAAAAGGCTAATAAATCTGGAGCATTTAGGTAGATGTTGGAAATTCTGCTCTAGTTCCCACCAGTATTGTGTCTGAGACGCTCACAGGCCTGCATCAGCACCCACATTTTCTCTCAACAAGCACTTTCACCAGAATAATTTATATTGGCATGCCATGCGTGTATTTCCATTGTGTAAAGAGTAGGGGCAACAAAGGGAATTCTCAAAAGGCAAATTTCTTCTCACTTTATTTCTTTGAAACAACCTTCATTGTTGTTTCTCTTCCTCTGCTCAAGACCTGACTTGTGCCTTTCTTAATCTGCTCTGTGTTTTGTGCCACCCGACCAAATTACTTTTCCCGAGTAGATGATCTCTGAGGAAAGTAAGACGGCTTACATCAGTCGTTTTTACCACGAAGCACACACACATCCATTCAACATGTTTCAAACTATTGGAAAAGTGGGTTTTTTTTGTTACTAAAATGGACAGCTATACGTCTGCACAGCTCTGCAGTTGGTAGCACTGTTGGTCAACTCAAATCCTGAAAACTTTAAAACTTTCCGCATGGAGTTTGCATGTTCTCCCTGCCCCTGGGCGTGTGTCGGTTCTCTCCGGGTACTGCAATTTCCTTCCCACAGTCCAAAAACATGACTGTTAGGTTAATTGGTTTCTCTAAATTGCCCTTGGGTGTGAGTGTGTGTGTTCATGGTTGTTTGTCCTCTGTGTTGCCCGGTGATGGACTGATGACCTTTCCAGGGTGTACCCCGACTCACACTCAATGACTGCTGGAGATAGGCACCAGCCCCCCTACAACCCTGCATGGATAAGCAGGTATAGATAATGGATAGATGGACAGCTACAGTCTGCAGTTCAGGGAAATCGTCCATATACAGTAGAGCTTTTCTGTTTAGAGAGGTGTGGCTCAGAATAGGTGATGTGTGTTGTGAAAAACATTGCAAATGCAGTTTGAGATCTAATTGTTGTCGTTGTTTTTTTTTTCAGATTTTCGGGTTTCTGGCTCTAAAATTTGATGTTCTTAAACATGCCAGCTTCTGAGTTCTGTTTGTACGCAGAATTCAAAGGTTCAAGGTTACCGGTCAGAAATAGAGCAAAAATGCCCCCTGAAGGCCTGATTTCAATATCTAATATGAATGTCACACATGCTAAGTATGACTAAAACTCCAGGTAAAAACTATCAACGACAATTTGTAGCGCATGTCATTAAATCAACAGCACACATAGTGTTGTGCAGCCTCTATTTGCGATCATCATGTTCCTTTAGCATTTAAATCCATAACATGGAGAAAACCATATGCATCCCACTGCTTTCCCAGTGCTCTGCTTGCGTTTCATGTTATTCAGATATCAAAGCTCTGATCCTTGAGACAATTTAAATGCACTGTTAGTTCAAAAAACCAACTGTACTCTAACAAGATATCTTCCATCTCTTTGGCTACGTTCACGCTGCAGGTCTTGATGTTCAATTCCGATTGTTTGCTGAAATCTGATTTTTATATATTTTTTGTGTGTCTGTACTACTAAATACCACCGCCATCAGACTTCTGTCTGAACGGTGCATGATTGCTAAGTGACCCACATGTGCAGATAACAGAAAGAGAAAGTAGACATCACGCAGCAGCGCACTGTTTACGGAAGTAATGGAGGATGTAATTGTTACTAGAAGTGCTCCATAAAGTTTTGTCCAAAAATAACAATGTAACATTGGATACCAGCATCTCTGTGTTAGTAGGAAGTTGTTGGGTAATAGGAGCCGACAATATTAAGACCACATTGTAACAAGAAGAAGAAAGATAAGAAAAAAACAGCCCAGCTATTAACAATGGCCTTTTCTGGAGCTGTGACTGCTTGGATGTGGAGTGAGAGCCAGGACAGTGACATAAAAGTGGATAAGATGAGACATGACCGTTCGGACTCCAGATGCTTTGAAAACTGTTCAATACATATCCGATTTAGAACCACATATAGAAGCGGTACAAATCAGATTTTTCTTTTCTCTGGGTGGGGGGGGGGAAATATCAGAATGGGGCCAATGACACTGCCACGAAAAAGACAGATATGGGTCGCACATGGGCAAAAAAATCTAATATGCCTGCTGTGCGAACGTAGCCTAAAGGTTTTTATTATAGTCTTGGAACTAGAAAATTTTTTGTGCTACAACAAATTGAAATAAGTGAAGTACAACTCAAAAGACATTCACTTTATTCATAGCCTGTGTTTGGCTGTCGTTTTGCTGAGTCTTTATGTGCTGTTTTGTGTCTCCTCCACAGTGCTGATTGATGGTGTCGAGTGGAACGATGTCAAGTTTTTCCAGTTAGCGGCTCAATGGTCCTCACATGTCAAACACTTCCCTGTCGGGATTTTCGGGCATACTAAAGGCCCTTACTAGCAACACCCCGAGAAAGGACTTAAACAAGGAGGACAGCCCCCATTTTCCCTTGTGCCAAGATTTTAACCCCCTTCTCCCTCATTTTATTCTGCTGTCTTATGTTAAACTCACGCTCTCCACTGTTGCATTTGTCTGATTATTTAATATTCCGTTATTTTTTTCTGTTGTTGTTGTATTTATGTAAAGCTGCCAATTGAAAATTACTTTACTCTGCTTAAAAAGCTGCTGATGTTTTGTAGAACTTTGGGGAAAAAAAACACATCTTCATAAAAGGCTTTTAACCTTTAACATGTTGAGTGAGTCATCAGGTCGGACCTGTTTGTGTCATTTGTTGCTGTTGTTTTGTTTAATTGTTGTGTTTTTCAAGGCTTGTATTAAACCAGCAAAATTATTATAGTACATAGAAAACACAGACAAAAACACAAGAGACGCTGCCATGGAATGAAATGCTAATACTTTCAATTCAGGTTTTTTTTCTCTAGGTTTTCATTTTCCAGAAGTAAAAAAAAAAGAAGAAAGATAACAAGCTGAAGTGTCCAATGTGCAATAGACCAAATGTTGTGTAAAATCAATTAATTGAACCGTCACTGTTAAAAGGTGAATTCTGAGTTTTCACTCCATACACACATCTTCATTTTGTATTTCTACCTCTAAGAAATTAACTCAACATTTGTCAAGTGTTAAAAAAACAGATATGAGACAAAAAAATATTTTTAAATAACTTAGATTACAAACATGAGAAATAATTTAAATAGACATATTGATGTTTGGGAAGGTACTAACATGTGAAAGATAACGATCAAGGCCGGCTTTGAGGCTGGCCAAGAGGCATGCTTGAAACCTTGTGGCCAGCACGGGGTAGTGAATACTCACAGAGCCCACAAACCTAAAAATGTCTCATTTGTATGTTAGTTTATAAAGAATGACACTCTCATAAAGTTCCCAGGGTCCCATGCAGCATTAGGCCAACTCTGGAACAATTGAACACATTAATGGCAGCTACTTAGCTTTGCATTGCATAAAAACTAGAGAGAGCGCCAGACTTTGAGTAAAGATAATAGAATTTTTTTTTTTTATTTTCTTTCTAAAGTTCTGATGTTAACCCTAATTTTCAGGGGATGACAAAATGTTGGCCTAAACTATTGGTTTTGAACAGACTGCACAAAATAAATATATTTTTTTCATCTCCACGCAGACATTTAATCAATATTTCCAGCAATTTTTAATACTAATATTCACTATACCACATGCTAACAACTAACTTGCCTAAAGTCAAAAGTAAAACATTTTCCATCACTTTTGTTAAATACTCACATGGGAGATAGTAATATTAGGTTTTAATGTAATTAGAATTAGAAGAACTCTGATATGCAGTGGTATAAAACCTGATCCGAATGAACCTGAATGTGCTCATGTTCAAAAAATGTCTGACTACTCCTGTTAGTTTTTCTTCGTACATGGGAATTAGTTGTGGAATGGATTATTATTTACCTCTAAACTGTTTATCTTAGAAATAACTCCTCCTTAAAGGGAAAGTGAAGATTTTTTGTAATGAGGTCCTGTAAAGTTATTACCAGTAAGAGTTCCATTTACCTGCAGCGGACAGATGCCGGATCCCAATGGGTTTGTAGAAAAGTGAATACATTTGCAGAGCTAAGAAAGTTGGTTAGTTTGCAGGTTAGTCAGACAAACCCCCGTTTTAGCTGATTTAGTCCACTTAAAACAGCTCGCACTAAGACGTTTCCTACATGCAGTGCTATATTAGGGAATTCTGAAATTACGTTAGTGAAGACTGCCAGCTGTAGGTTTATTCATTTATCTGATCCATGGGATTCATCAGTTTGCTCGAAGTCAGCAGAGAGTCTGGTGAACTCCAGGTCCACATGGACAGACAAACGTTTGTGGCACAACTTCACTGATTCCCAAGGTGCATGAAGAGGGTCAAAGATCTGCAAGAGTGAAGACTCCAGCAACACTTGAAGTGCTGGGAAACAACTTTATTTGAAGACCAACATGTTTCAGCTAGCCTGTACTTCAAGGGTTGATGGAGTCTCTGCCTTTTCCAGAGGTACACAGGCAGACTGATGCAGTACAGTAACTTTATCATAGTAAGTCTGATGTTGTTTGTATAAAACAGGGTAAACTTTACTCTCTTTTGATTGCATAGATGTCATATTTTCACTAATTTACAGTTGAAGCTAGATATTTAAACATTGTATAAGATTCCACAAAACTTTTTTTTCTGTATAAAGGCATAGCCACCTTAGAGTAAGCAAACGTCTGGTATCCCACGGACACAAACACTTTCAGCTGGAGTTGTAGCAAATAGCTAAAAGCGGCCCTAGATGGCGTCCCTATCTGACCAGCTGCTAACCCGACCCTGCTCTGAGGATTTATTTACTTTTCCACAAACTTACAGGTGTATGACACCTTTCCACTACAGGTACTACTACAGAATTCTTTCACAAATACTTTCCAAAGGTTTTACTTCTTTTTTTTTTCTAAATCTGAGCTATCCCTTTAAGTCCAGGAATCCTCTGCACTAAATAGCTTTTGCTAAAAGCAAAGATTCATTGCTTTAGGGATTTTTTTGTTTGGGCAACAGAAGTTGATTCATCCCAGCTCAGTCAACCTGTGTGGTCTGCGACTTCATAATGTAAAGGTGAATGTATCAAAGGTACCTTACTGTAAAGCACTTTTAAATGTTTGTCTAATTCAGATTAGCGCAAATCACTTGTTACCGGGAACCTGCAGTCACAACTGACCGGCTGCTGCGGGCCACCCTAGCTGAACAGCACAAACAGTGGCGTCGTAACTTATATGCAACGTTAGCCAAGCCACTGCATCCCGTCTCCTCTGTGTACTATTAACACATCCATAAAATCAGAGGGAGTCCTAAATGGTGTAATGGGGAATTTAGTTCAAATATTCTGAGTTCAGAGCAGAATGTGTTTGTAGTGCATTTCTGTAGCTTCCTTTTAAGTTTAACTGCGTTAGCCACACTTTTTGCCCACAAATTGTTATTGAGTAGGCGTTTGCTAATAACCCCTCATCTTTTTTTTTTGATAAGTGCCTAAATTGCATAATTCTGACAAATCAATGTAAGTAAGTATCCCTTCCTACAATGGTGCTGATTCTGGGCCCAGGACAACAAAATAAACCGCCACGCAAACAAATACAATGAAGTCTGTTCATGTGGGTAATGGTAAATCCCATTGTAGCCACTTGGCTCTAAGCGAAAAGAACATTGGAGCCCCTAATGTTAAGAAAACCTGTTTTGTTTTCCCTTCTCTGGTGTAATATTTCATTTTTATTTTGTGTTCTCTTAGAGAAGGCATTTCTGAAGACTGAATGTTGCTTAAAGACTACCACTGTAATCCCCAAAACTGGGAATAATAAAACTACTATACACACTAAAATCTACTTGTCATTTCCTTTATGTCCACACTTTTGCTATCTGCTCAGGAATATAAACAATTAAGCTTTGAATTTGTTGTGATGAAGCTCGTTCCAGTGAAAAATTGAAACAAAAGAAGTTATTCTATTTGTAGCTTTGGAAAGGTTGGACAAAATTACTTTAGATCAGAAATCCCCAAGAATATACGTAGCTTGTTTCTTATTATTAATAAAAAACAATTAAGTCTTTCTGTATGTTTGTTAATGTATGAAAGAATTTGAGGCAAGGCTTTACTTAGCTTATTCCTTTGTTTTACCTATGTCTGTAATGTTTTTCTGTTCATGTACAGCACTTTGAATCGTCTCTTTACTGAAAAGTGCTAAAAAAAATAAACTTGCCTTGCCTTCCCTTCCCTATACAGGAGTCATTGTCAAATCTGGTCCACCTAGGCACATTCTATGTCAGATGGTCCTCCATGTCCTTAAAAACAGCAGTGCACCAACTGCAGGTTGCTCAAGTATGAGCCACCAGAACTGACAAAGACTCCTGGATAGGTGTCGAAACGTTTTCAGAGAGAACTGAGTAAAAATCCGGTTGCCTCCGATTAAAAAACAAAACAAAACAGTCATCTTATGTTGAATGTAAACAAACCAGTGGAGAGGAGTGTGGATTTCATGAGAAACAGGAGTATGTAAAAAAATACCTGCAACATGGGAGTAGAAGTAGAGTTGGTGGAGGGGAATAATTACCTCGGTGTTCACCTGGACAAGAGACTAGACTGGACACTCAGCAGTGAAGTCGTCTGCAAGAAGGGACAGAACAGACTGGACTTCTTGAGGAAGATAAGGTTCTTCGGCGTTTGCAGCAAGATGCTACATGACTTCTACAGGTCTGTTGTGATCTGTTGTGGTATCGGCATCAGAGCCAGTGACTGAGAAAAGCCCAACAACTTCATAAAGAAGACTGGCTCAGTTCTGGGGACTGCTCTGAAACCTCTGGAGATTATCGGCGCAACGAAGGATTCTTCATAAAAATTAAAAACATTACGGACAGCCCTGAGCATCCTCTTCATCAGACTGTCATACAAGAATGAAATCTCCTCAGCCAGAGGCTTCTAAAGAGTCATTGTAATACTCACTGCTAAAGGAGATCCTTCCTCATCACAGCCACCAGCATCAACAACTCTTTGAAGACAGAGAGAATAATGATGCCCTGGACTGGTTGCAGTGGTTCCAACCCTCTTTTACTGAGCTTCCACTAGAAAAAAGCCCAGGTCAGTGTTTATGCTTGAAATTTTCCAGGAATTGGAAATGTATAAAATGGAAATCTCCATGTACAGGATAAATACTTCACGCTTAAAGACAAACGAAAAATCATAGGCCCCCTGGAGATGTTTTTCCTTTTCTTCTTCATCTTTTTTTTTGCTCAAGTTTAGCTATGTAAATGCAGATAGCTCAAAATTTGGCTCAATTGTGAATTTTTCTTATTTTATATTTTCTTTACTTTTTTCAACAGAAACTAAATGAAGCAACAGGCGTTTTCGTTTTCTTTTTTTCTGTTCTTTAGCACTGAAACGTCCCTTGTAATGTTTTATAGTTTTCTACCAAGTTCATACCTTTTTTATGTAGCCTACTGCAAATCTTCCAATTTGCTCACGGAAATAACTTCTTCAAAGCTTTTTTTTTCTAGACTTTGCACATCCCAATTCCGGTTTGCATAAATGTAATGGAAAGAAAAAACATGTTTTGTCTTTAAAAAAACAAACAGATATCTTAATTTTTTTAAACTAACATTTAGGGGTAAATTCTATTTTAGAAAATGAATGAAAGATTGAAGCGTGCGTGAAGACTGACATTAAAATAGTCGTAAATAATATTTTCACGGCAATCTTTAAAGGAGCGTTTTTTTCCAAGTGGAGCAAAAAAAAAAAAAAAAGAAAAAAGAAAAAAAAAAGTGAAAGGACCCCAAATGATTAAAAAAAAGTGAAAAGTAGGGACATGAATTGATTCCATTTTACTCCTTTTGTTAATTTTGGCCTAGCTGCGCTTGGTCCGGATCCCCATTGATGACAGCTCGGTGGATCACCGGATGACAGCGGAGGGGGAGACACGAAGCTGCTCCCAGACGACCGAGGAGAAGGCAGGCAGAGGAGGTGCGAAACAACGTCGACACCAGGAGACACGCAGTGCATGATGTAGAACTGAAGAACAGCCTAGCGCCACATCTACCCATTCCCAGAAGCAGATGCATCGGGTGGAGCGGCGGAATTAAAAGGCCTGTTTCTTTTCGGCTCGGTGAAAATGAAGGAGCTGAAGGGCTGCGGAATGCGCTGCTCCGTGGGCTTTCTGTCCCGCAGGGAGCTGACCGGACAGCCGCTCATGAAGGATGAATTCCAGAGACGGAGGCTGGCAGGCTGCACCAGCCTCTACAAGAAAAATTTGGAGGGCCATTTTGGCTGCGTCAACGCCATTGAGTTCTCCAACAACGGCGGGGAATGGCTGGTGTCCGGTAAGTTGGCGGAGCCTGCTTGCGGTCTCGCTGTTAGCATGCTAGCTGTCAGCTGAAAGCGCTTCCTGCCTGCTAGCTTAGCCTAGCTTGTTTTGCTAGCTAGCAAACATTAAAGTGGACAGTCCGCAGCGACACATGACTGCTTCTTCGTGTCAGCCCTCGGGATGATTTGTTTCGTGTCTGAACTCCGCGTTTCTGCGCGTGGATTGTGTAATAAGAACGACTTTTTAAAACGACAACACCAATGAGGTCCACAGAAGGTAATAAACAGTCATCTGGCCCGGCGTGACAGCTTGTGGGCTGCCATTTGTCTCCTTTGGAGTCCCCCTTTGAAGTAGCGATTACTATGGCCTAATTCAGTAGATGTTAATGACTGCTCCAACTTAAGGTCAACTCCCCATGTCTGCTTCAGTGACACTGACATAAACAGATTTGCGTTAAAATCCTTAGAAAAATATGTCAATCCTCAGTTTACATCAAGGTTCCTGCTAAATTTGGAAACTTGTGGAATTGGATTAACCAACTATAAATCTAATCCAAGGCTGCATGAGTGGAGCATAAAGCAAAGTATGTGAACATAATGGTATTGGCAGACTATTTCCTGTCCTATCGTTCTGAAAACATTATTTGTCCATCTATTCGCCAAAATGTCTGTCCATCCACCCCCTATTTTCTCCACCAATTCATTCATATTATAATTTTTTTTTTACCCTTCATTCAATTATCATAGTCCCTTATCGTATTCATGCATCATTCTATCCATTTGCTTTTCAGCATCCATCATCTTATCCATTCTTCTATCCACCCATCCATGATTCACACATCCCTGCATCGTTCTACACATTCAATTGTCTCTCATCATCCTACATTCTTGTCTCCTGTCACCTGTCTTCTTGTCCGTCCGTCCATCCATTCCTTTGCAAACCAAAGTGGGCAACTTGAGTACTTGCATGCTGCAAGTTTAAGTTTTTTTTGTTTTCCGATCAGAATTAAAAAATTACTTTCTCAGCTCAGCAATAAACTAAGCATTCAATATTTTAATGAATCAAAGTAGTTCCTTATTTGAGGGAAAGCATACAGTTTTTCTTAGAAGATTCTTCGTGTATTCTCAGAAAAAAAGGCTAGAATTGACTGACCTTATCGGTCGGCTAATGATTAATTGATAAGTGGCCATTTTCTTAAAAACCTGAGTATTCACTTGTATCAAAAGAGTCTTACTATAACACAAAGGGGTAATTTTTTTTAAATATGCTGAATTTAAAAAAGGCATCATTATATTTTGAAGTAAATTTTACTCTTATCACATTTTCACAGACATAAATCTCAGTGCTTAACAGATAAAACAAGGTGAAACCAAGAGCTACACAGATAAAACATAATAAACTATTTTAAAACACCAAGATAATTAATTCAAAGTTTTTCTGTATAGAAAACACTAGGACTCCTTTTTAAAAGCGTTAATAGAGTACTAAGATTTACTGGCAACCAATGAGGAGAAGCTAAGACCGGAATAACAACATAAGAAAAGAAAACACTACAAGAAAGTACACTACAGTGCAATAATGCCGACCGGTCATGATAAATTACACACTAAATCTAATGATGTTTCAGTGAACTACAACAGTTTAAATAGAAAATTCAAAGGCAACTCTAACCAAATTTTTAACCCTTAAAGAAACTCAGGGTTTCAGCACCTCTGCAGTCTCCTGGGAGCTTGTTCCAGATGAGTGGAGCATAAGAACTAAATACTGCTTCTTCTTATTTGGTTCATTATTTATTTTTTTACGTATCCTGCCTGGCAGTGGAACGTTAAGAATTGATGTCTTAATGCCAAAGAGAGCCCAACAGATTTTACTTTCACAAGTGGAGCAATACTGCTTTTGCAAGAGTGCTCCGCTTTTAAAAGTGTAAATTTACACCAGGCGCTGCAAAGTACGCTCCACAGCTGCATGTTTCTGCGCAGAGAAGAACTTTCGCCCCATGGAAAGGGCACCGAGTAGAAAGCTTTTCTCTCTGGCTGCTTAGGAGAAGACCCTTTAGATGGAAGATTATAGTCATGTATTTGATTGTTGTCAGGACTGTTTTCCTGGCTGCCATGCTGAAGTGGGGAAAATCTGTTTTGTACCAGAATTCCAATATTTCTAGCTGGTTGACTCCTATCATTTGTTGTGAAAACAGCCCACTGCTGTCGTCTTCCCTGGGGTAGTGGGTACACACCTCTGCAATGTCGGCCAGTTCTCCCCATCCAGGTACGGAGTTCTACCTGTAAGCCGTCGTTGAGCTGGCTGTCACTGTTTGGAATCGCTGGCAGAGTCGTGTCATTCCCATACCGAGCATTTACCTCCACATTCACTTCAAGTTGGTGGATTTTCATTTCCATAACAGCTATTTTCTTTGAGAAGTCTGTCCAACTCCTTTGTGGTGTCAAGAGGCATCTTGTGTGGATTAGCTGATGTTGGCTGGTGCTTTTTCTCTGCTGCGATTTGAACAGCATAAAAAAGTAAAAAAAAGTCCACACGGGGAAAAAATAAAATAAGTAAATCACTGATCTAAAGTAGTCTAGTCCAACCTTTCTGTAGTTTTGGCTAAGAGGTAAAAAGTTAAGAGCAAAAAAAGGTGTCCACCTGTATTAAGGGGGCCTAGTCACATATTAGTAGTAGTCACATAGACTACGAATTTCTATGCCAGTCGCTCACTCCAGTGTTTCCCATAGGTTGAGAATAGGCATGAAGTAGCATGGTGCCAGTTTCGAAATCACATATTCCTCATACTGCAAATCTCACAAATCAGGTGATACTTATTTACTCTGAATAATGTGTGATCACTGCGATGGACTGGGGACCTGTCAAGGGTGAACCCCGCCTCTCGCCCACTGACAGCTGGAGATGGGCACCAGCACCCCTCGCGACCCCACAACGGATAGACTTGTTAGAAAATGGATGGATGGACGGACAATGTGTAATCAGAACTTTACCTGACCACCATGGTTACAAAAAAGAAATCCTAGAGGAAACCCTGCGCTGTATTTGACTGTGCCGACTTGTCACTTTGCGGTAAGGCATTCCTGGCTCGTGCAGGAGGAATGTCAGTTGTCGGCATCTTGCTTTCGGATAGTTCTGCGGTACTGCAGGCAGATGGACCACGATATTTATGTCTGCTGATCGCGCCCGGCTCAAAAAAAAAAACACTATCAGGGCGAACGCTTGGCGTATATTGTTTTATTTTAAGATGAATATATGTTTTTTTGGGGGGTTTTTTATGTTTAAAATACGTGACTAGGCCTCTTTAAATACTGACTAAACTGAAAATGGCGGGTTTCTCACAAATTAATAAACTTAAACATATTTAAAATAAAGGAATCTAGTTTACAGAATAGAAAAAAAATAGAATAAAATATATGAAAAAAATATTATAATAAATATATGAAACACTTATGATGCCAATAAGCACAGTTAATGGTGAGGGCTTTCGCATTAAGTCTTTTTCTAACATGTTACCATATTTTTCAGACTATAAGGCATAGGGCTGGACGATATAGAAAAAAAGCTTATCGATTAAAAAAAATGCATATTGATATCGATAATTATTGAAAATATTTAAAACCATATTTTATGTGCAGCTCTGCCTGGACATTTTATGATATTGCTAAATGATTTAATTTTAATAAAGAACAAAAACACAGAATTTCAATTAAATCTTTATTTAACCAACTTTTTTTAACCATAACAGAATTATTTTTTTTTTTAAATAACTTAAGAGACCTGAGTTATGTTATTAAATAATGACAAAGAATAAACTATAGTAACCAGTAAAATGACCAAAATAAATATACCAAATAAATAAATAAAATAGCCTATTTAGGTGGGAATAGTACACTAGTTACTCCTCAGGTTTCATAATTGAGAGGCTGATGCAGGGCTGAGGTCCGAGGTTGTGGCGTGTAAGGACACAGATTGCAGCTCATTTTGCACTGATTCCCTGCACTAGTTGCACAATTTAGGGAGCGCTGTTAGAGAAACTTGCGTCCTTAAACTTTATATCGCGGATCAAGAGTGGCAGGTAATTGTTTGAAGCCAGGTTTTTCAGCTGCAGACAACAGCAGCATATCCGCGGAGTCACGCGGGGCTGACATAGCTCGCGCTGCTGCAGGTGTGAGCGGCTTACGTGATGAAACAAGTTGGTTACGTTACCAGACTTCGTTTTTACCGGTTCCTTGCAAGTTTTACAAATCACTGTGGTTTATTTCTATCAGGCTGGCGAACTGGTAAAACCCCGTTTTGGGACCGTTTCCTCTGCCGCTACTTGCTGTGACATATTCACATGCTCTGTGTTGTGGTTTGAGAGGGCGGCGCTTTGTGACAACGTGCCTGGGTCTGCGATTACGATTGGTCGAGAGGAAGTAGTGACTGTAGCATCAACTAATATGATAGGCTGAAAGGTAGGAAGGAAAACTGTCTCTATATCGAAGTTTTATCGACCCTATTTTTTTCCTATCGCGCCACACGTCTATCGATCGATATATATTGTTATTGAATTATCGTCCAGCCCTAATAAGGCACACTTAAAAGCCTTAAAAAGATATGGTGCGCCTTATAATTAGGTGCACATTATATGCGATTGCTGTTAAAATGGTACAATGCGCTCCAAAATCTGTTAAAATGTGTAAGTACGACTCTGGTAAGCAACGAAGCCGCTCCGCTCAATGGATATTGGGAGCATTACGGTACACTGCATCACTACCTGATCAGACCCCTGAGCTGTCTACAAGACTGCCTGACTGTAATGTCAAAACTAAAAGTGCATTCATGTAAAGGCCCCATGTTCTCGGGCGTAGTTCACTCTGAGGAGGTCCGCGCGTACAGGTATGTGCAGAGACTTCTCGGCAGCAAGAAGTCTTTACATCAAACTGTTTTATATGTGACACCGAGCTTGATACACTGAGCTGCTCCAAACAGGCGGTCGCCATTACAGTCCCTCTCTGTTCTCACTGACAGGTGGGAGCCTGCTGGAAAAGAGACGTCTCTAGGCGCTCAGCTAGCTAATCACACATTTTACCATCCTTTCCGCTGCTTCGTCCCACTGGTAGAAAGAGTGGGAACTGTAGGAACTTGCCATAATTGTGTTGGCCTAGTGGTTAGAGCAGCGCGCTTGCACTCAGAGAAGGATGCAAGTACCCGGTTCGATCCCCAGCGCCTGCACTCTGGGTCCCTCAGCAAGACCCTTAACCCCAGATTGCTCCCCGGTACACCTTATGGTCCGAAAAATGCAGTACAATCTTTTTGCGTACTGCCCTCCGCTTGCCTTCCGAGCTCATCAGTAAGGTTTTAGTTGAGAAGTTGACAGTGCTCCGCCATGCAGCACGGCTGAATAGGAGCTATTTGTTTATATGGTAACTTCAGGAGCTTATTTTTTTAAACTTTATTGTCCTTCAACTGCACATTGACAATGTACATTTGAGCAAAATTTTGTTGCAAGGCTCCATGTTAAAAAAGAAAACATGTTGAGTGTTTATAATTAAAAACAGAACCCCATAGGGTGGATTTTGCATCCTTATGTTCATTACACAATCTAAAACAGTCCCACACCCGACTCTGTTTGGACCTTTTCTCGCTCTTGTTCTGGCATGCCTGCACTATGATTATTTTTCTCACGACTAACATGGTTAGTGGTGCCCTCTCTTGGATGGGCGGTGACACAACACTCAAAGAACGTCCATCTAAGCAGACATTATCAGTTAATGGAGTCAGACATATTTTAATTTAATAAACCATTATTAGACAGTTAATCGTAAGTTGATTGTTTGCATCCCTAAAAGCCGTTGGGGATTTGTGGTCCCACTTTCTAATAAGTTAAAATGAAAGGAAATTTGTCAGTTTAGAATATCGCCTAAACAATTACAAAAAGTGTCCATCTGCATTCACTGCCTTTTTTGGGGGACAAAGTTTGTATGCATCCTGAATTGCACTCAGGAGCCACATAAAATCATTCAAAGGGCCGGATATGGCCAAGGAGTTGCAGTTTGGAAAACCTTGTTTGTTGTCCGTCTGTTATTCATTTTCATTTTCCATATTCTATTGTTTCTCCTCTGTTTTTCTCCTTACAGTTGGCGTTTTTGCAGACAGGCTGTGGTATCAATTAAAAATACTTTATTGATCCCAAAGGGAAATTAAATGCTGTTGTAGTTCATGTTATAGGGTTTCTTATGGGGTTGAACTCAGCAATGAATTTAACTTCGATACACTTCAGTGAAGTTGGCGCAGTTGATGGACACCTCTGTACAATGCTTTGTACTTTGTTTTGTTTTTTATGTGTATTTCCGCTGTAATTCGCTGCTATACTACAGTCACTTTTATCAATGAGCCACTCCTAAGAATCAGTCGGTTCGTTCTGGGCTGTTTCTGTATGGCTTTCACCATTCAGAGAGTTTTTCTGAGATGCTAGTTGGAAGTGCAGCTGCTGTCTGTGGTTTTTGTCAGTAAAGGGGAAAACGAGGAGGAAGTATGCCTGCACCATGTCAAGCTCCAATGGCGGGGACTGCACGCTCCACTACTGTCTATCCACATGATAAATGTCCACTTCCTAGTGAACAAAATGGAGCTTTTCCTTCTCAGCACTGGAAGTTCAGACTTTGGTGGATCTGCCGGCCTCTGTTTCACTGAAACCTGGCTCAGAGAACACACTCCGGATGCGCACTACGGATGTCGGGCTTCCGGCAGGATCCTGTTCGCGGACTTTAGCGAGACCTTCAACACCATCAACCCATTCACACTCCACCAGGAGCTCACCCAGTTCACAATACCAGCCTCCATCTCCATCCACTCTCTTCTGTACACAAATGGCCTCTCCTCAGCAGACCACTCCCGAGGTTTGCATATGACGGCACGGTCATTGGTTTGATCCAAGATGGCGATGAGTTTGCATATAGACAGAAAGTGGATGGGCTGATCCACTGGTGCAGTCACAACCACCTGAAGCTTAACTCACTCAAGACTGGATATGAGGATGGACTTCCCAAGAACTCCTACTACACCACCATTCCTCACCGTCCTCAACAACACTGTCTACTGTGGATCACTTCCTAGGAACCACCCTTTCTCTGGACCTGAGCTGGTCCTCACATAGACAGTGTTTGGAAGAAGGCCCAGCAGAACCTGTACTCCCTGCAGCAAATCAAATAGTACAGGAGCTGCAGGTCACCCTCTACACTGCCGACATTCAGTTTATCCTGCATCCGTCCGTCACTGCGTAGATTGGCTCATCCAGAAAGCAGGACGGGTCCAAACAACACGAAATAATAAGGTCTGCAGAGAGGATTATTAGGGATGATTTTTTTTTTGGCTGATCAGGTCAGAAAAAAGGTAGCTAACATTCCGTCAAATGTGTGAAATCAGTAAAATCAGTCATTTAAATGTGAATGGGTGACAATGATGAATATAAATGTTTGGCATTATATTAAGAAAAGCAACACAAGACAAATCTAACCCTGGAGGACAACCATAGCTGACTGGACAGATGTCCAGAAGATATACAGCGCTCTTCACAAGGAGAGTAAGCCACAAAAGGTTATTGCTGAAGAAGCTGGTTGTTCACAGAGTTCTGTATCCAAGCTTATTAGCAGGAAATTGGATTGAAGGAAGAAGTGTGGTAGGAAAAGGTACAACAGCGAGAACCGCAGCCTGGAGATGACTGTCAAGCAAAATCCATTCAAGCATTTGGTGGAGCTTCACAAGGAGTGAAGTGAGGCTAGAGTCGGTGCCTCAAGAGCCACTATGCCCAGACGAATCCTAGACGTGGGCCACAAACGTCTTACTGGGCTAAGGAGAAAAGGAACTGGACTGTTGCTCAATGGTCCCAAGTCCTTCTGCTGACAAGCTGTATGGAGATGCTGAATTTACTTTCCAGCAGGACTTGGCACCTGCCCACACTGCCAAGGGAACCGAAAGCTGTTTCAATGAACGTGGTGTTCCTGTTCTTGGTTGGCCAGCAAACTCCCCTGACCTGAACCCCGTAGACAATCTCCTTCAAAGTGCCAGCTTGGTTATAACAGTTTCTTTTTCTTTTTTTCTCTTCCCACCAGGAGGGGACGACCGCCGTGTGCTTTTGTGGGACATGGAAAAAGCCATCCACTCCCATTCCAAGCCTGTGAAACTGAAGGGAGAGCACCTGTCCAACATCTTCTGTCTTGCCTTCGACAGTACCAACACAAAAGTCTTCTCTGGTGGTAAGGCGAGCACAGGCGTTATGTTTGCTGATTTTTACCTTGAATAGAAAAATGTTTCACAGAAATGTGTGGGTGAAAAGTAGATCTAAAGACTTTGTTGAGGAACTTTTCCATTAATAGAAAAGTATCAAGAACTAAACAGAATCATGTTGTGAAATAAAATAATGGGATGCCAATGCTTGTATAACTTTGCATTTGGTATTATCTAAGCACAATATGCTTATGAATCAATCATTGGTGGGTAATTAAATTAGTTCTTGTTCCATGATTGAATGATAATGCAACACACACCTCAGTGATTGTTAAACCCAACAATTAGGCGCACAACGTTATATTTATTGAATTCTTTTCTTTAATTCACAGGAAGTCAATATTATACAAACAGGCTGAAGGGCAATTTAGGTCAACCAATTAACCTAAAAGCCAGGTTTCTGGAACGTGGGAGGTGAGAACTCCCAAATGCATAGGAAAAACATGTGAAAGAGTCGGGTGTGTGCTCTCGTTCACCTAGGTACTTTGAGTCTCCGCCTCATTGACACATTAGCGAGAGAACACGGCCTTACTTAAGTGCTTATAACTTGTTTTTTCTTTTACCTCAGAAGGCATCACGCCAGTCGCAGCAGCAGATGCTTTTCCTCTTCTCTCATGCATGTGCACAACACTGGTGTCAGTTTAACGCTTCACCAGAGGGGGGAGACTTCTGCAAAAACTCTGGGGCTGCCTGAAATTTTCAAATTATAGCTCCTCCTAGCTCTTGTTGACCTTTCATGAGGTTGACGGTAAGAACTATTGTGGGTAGGAGAGGAGCTGTTCCTTTAAATCATACGTGACGGAAACACACATGGATGATGCGAGACCAATCCAGGCCTACAGCCTTCCAAAAAAGACCTACAAAAAACACAAGTTAGACAAATGTTTATAATAATCAGTTTAATTTGCAAGGTTAACATATGCATATATACATTATATTTCATCACGTCACAGTTGGCGATTTAATTTAAAACTTGTCGTTACACTTGTCTTTCCAGATATTTTTGTTAATTTCTGTGACGTTGGCTGTGCTTATACGTCATGTCACACAAAGGATTGTGGGATTCCTTATAGCCCCTTACTGCCAGTAAGGGACATCACAAGGTTCCTATGCTAAAGGAGTTGTGATAGGAAACTCACGGGCTCCTTTTCCTACCTCCTTCCTTACTGACTGCACCATTGGGACAGCACTTATCATGGCGACCGCTGACACACTTCCACTTTGGCTAAAGAGTCCTTACCAATTAGACCGCTTTCAGATGCAGTCTGGAGCTTGCTCTATACTCCTTTAAGGATGTTTAATAATTATAAATCAGCATGGTTTGCTGTGTTGTGAGCAGCTTTTATTTTACACTTTTGCCATTTATAATGCCATTAAAAAGCAATAATGTTTTCTTTTTGTTTAAACGCTTGTTATTGAGGTATGTTAGTTTATTAAGAGTATCTCTTTTTAGATTAATTCATTCATGAAAAAAATTATGGGTAAATTAATTGATCACTAAAATAATCAATAGCAGCAGCCCCACTAGGAAGAGACTCACCTCCGACACCGCTGAGCTCAACAGAAACTTGCTGCTGTCCCAACATGGACAAGCAAATGTAGTTGGGCCCAGCGCAAACTGCAATGCATTTTGGTTAAAAACTAAACGAGTCATAATTTTGGCATGGCGGACCGCACTTTTTAAAAGAAGTATAAACATTTTAATTACATTTTAAATTAAAGTTAAAAGAACTTGTAATAAAAAAAAATATTACCAATATTGTTAACATATTTTAAAAACTCTGGTTCTTTGTGTACTTTTTTCACAGGAAATGATGAACAAGTGATCCTTCACGATGTGGAGAGGTGGGTAAAGCAAAACAAACACAACTCCTGATTCTAAAGCACTTTCTGCTGCTGTAAAAAAGGCCGGTGAGCACACGGCCGGCTGATGCGCTTGCCTCACGCTGGTGATCCAATTCACATGTGGCCGGTTGTTGCTTCTGCAGACAGGAAACTCTGGACCTGTTCCTGCATATAGATGCGGTGTACAGCTTGTCTGTCAGCCCCGTCAACGACAACATATTTGCAAGCTCGTCCGACGACGGCCGCGTTCTGATCTGGGATACGCGTGAGCCGCCACATGGAGGTGAGGACAGATGGGTTATTGTAATCGGGCCGTATTTTATTAAAGTAAAAAAAAAATAGCACAGTTTAGATGTGGTCCTCATGGTTATGGCAGTCATTGCACAAGGCGCCATGCAAACCGAACCCAATGAAGATGAAAGGTATATTTATCATTGTAAATCTAAAAACATTTGAAGAAGTCGTGATTTCAGGTAATCACTTGTAAGAGACTAAATATTGCTGGAATACAGACCGTCTCCTGTACTTTAAGAGGAAGTGGTTAAACGTGTTCCTCTGTAAAACTTTAAGCTGTTGGACAACAAAGGAATTTCTTTGGTATTAACTTGGTGTTGAAATAACAATGGGGTGTTTCAGCTTTCTCTTCCATTTTGTAAGTTTGATATATTTTAGGACTGCCTTTAGCTTTGATTATGGAGCACATTCCCTGCTGCATCATTTTAAATCAGCTCTTGGAATGTCTCGATATTCATTTCCCTCCAGAATTGCATTTCCTTTTCACCGAAATCTCGCAGAGACGATGGGAGAGTCAGACCGCTGCGTAAACCAATGAGGTTAAGGTGTGGACTCTATAGTGGCCGAGCCACATTTGGAAAAATTATGTCCCATCCTCCTTGTCAAAACTTTTCTGCAAAACAGCAGTTAGAAAAAGGGTGGCAAGAAGGAAGTCCAGCTTTAAGTTTGCCGCAAGCCACGTAGTGCACACAGCAAACATGTGGAAGAAGGTGCTCTGATCAGGTGAGACCAAAGTCCTGAGACCGGAGCAAAAGCTCACCTAGAGGCGGAGCTAAAGCAGAATGGTTCAGATTATCTCATATATACGTGCTGTAACGGTCCAGTCAAAGTCCAGACTTAAATTTGACTTGGACTTTGTGTCAGGACTTGACTTTCATAGTTTCTTGGACATTCCATCCAGTCTAGCTGAACCTGACGTATGTTGCAAAGAAGAAAGGGTAAACAATTACATTTTTAGATCTGCAAAGCTTGTACAGACGTTTGCTAAAAGGTGTGTAATAGCAGCATAAGGTGACATGGATTTGATGAGAAAATATTTATTTCAGTCGTTCCACACTTGAGACTTGACTCCGATTCGGGGCAAAAACCTTGAACTTTGAAAAAAAAAAAGACTTTTAAACATCTCTGATCTTTGACCTAAAACCCCAGTAGATTACACAAACGTTAATTGTTGTTATTTGAGTTCATTGGCTATAAAAATGTTTACTAATCACTGTACATGTAACACGTGAAAGATGTATTAATTAGGTTTTTTTCAATAGCGTTCCTTCTTTTTGCATCCTTGGACTATATGGATAAAATCTTTATCTTAGAAAACTATAGATACGCAGTTGTAGTTCTCACATAAGTCTCACCGCTGTGGTTTTATTAATTATCATCCCCACAGAGCCGTTCTGCCTGGCTAGCTACCCGTCAGCCTTCCACAGCGTGATGTTCAACCCTGTGGAGCCTCGGTTGCTCGCCACAGCCAACTCAAAGGAAGGTGTTGGACTGTGGGACATTCGCAAGCCACGCAGGTAAGGCATGTTTCTCAGCAACAGCAGCAGCAGGCAAAGTTGTAACACTGCTTATGATGAGCAGTTCATTGTACATCTAAAAACAGACAATGCTGTGAAGTCAGAAACGCAAACCCATCAGGATTTTGTCACTTTATCATCACATCACAGTGATAAGGGCCTAAATCTTATAGGTTTTTAACAGCATTCTTCATACACCTGTAATAGCTGTCAATTTAAAGATGATGGTGATCCTTTAAATTATGAAAATGCTGATAATAGGAGTGACGGTGCACCCAGACAGTGGTAACAGAGCTTCAATTTTATGTTACAGCTTTATTTCATTGGATGGGATTTGGAAAAGTACGCACCTGTCCCTAAAAGGTACCGCAGTTGACAGTGAATCTCAGGGGAGGGGTACAGCAAAACATTCTGCTGCTTTGAATGTCTCAGTGCGAAGGGTGGCCTCGTATTATCCATAAATGGAAGCAGTTCAGAACCACCAGGACTCTTCCTAGAGCGGGCCAGCTGTCTCGACGGCGTGTTCATGGTAAAAGGACCTGAACCAGGTAGGTGGTCTGTCTGTCAGCGTTGCTATCTAGGACTAGGTGGACTTTCGGCCTGTGTGGTAGAGTGGCCAGATAAAAAACTCAGGGCAGCCCGTCAGGAGCTTTGCAAAAGGCATCTGAAGGATTCTCAGACCAGGAGAAACAAAGATTGAGTCCGAACTAGAAAGTAGGGCTGAACCCTTTGGCAAACATCGTGTTTGGAGCAAACCTTGCAGAGGTCATCATGTGGCCAATACTATCCCTACAGTGACGTTTGGTGGTGGCAGCATCATGTGGATGTTTCTCAGCAACAGAAACCAGCAGACCAGTCAGGATAGAGGGAAAGCTGAATTCAGAAATGTGGAGAGAATCCCAGATCAAACCTGCTCCGGAGCTCTTTTGACCTTAGACTGAAGCGGTGGTTCACTAATGACCCGGGGACAGCTGAGAAATCAAAAAAGTGGCCCAACCAGAGCCCGAACTTGAACCTGATATAACGGCCCATGGGCTGACCTTTCCCATCCAACCTGATGGAGGTGGAGAAGTTCTGCAAAGAGGAATGTGTGAAACTGGCCAAAGATTGTTTTGCCGAGCTTGTGGCGCCGTATTCACGAAGACTTGAAGATGTAATTGGTCCTAAAGATATAGCAACAAAGTATTGAGGCTTTGAATATTTATCTACATGTGATGTCTTAGTTTATTCTTAATTTTTTTTTGTAAAACTCTCAAAATATATTTTGCAGGTAACATAATAAAATGGGGAAGAAGCGAAGCGCAGAAGAAGCTTTAATGATGCGCTGTAAATCACAAGTTCATTTTCAGCCTGCGTATTCTATTGTTTTAATGATTTTATAGGAAATGCAGCACAAAGTACAGAACATGGGAATGAGTTTTTTTTTGTTTTTTTTTAAGAGAACTTTGCAAAAAGTCATGCATGATGTGTGCGATTCCTGTTCAGACAATTAAACAACACTATAGGATAACTGGTGGTTAGCATAGTTTTTATCACTCTAGCTTCACAAAATAAATTGTTATGGTAACATATGTGTCTCTGGTTCTGTAAAGAAGATCAAAGATAGATTTAACCTGGGCAACTAGGAAGTAAAAGATTCATCTCCTGTCAGGGTTTATGTGAAACTGCCCCCTGTATCCATGTGTTGCAGTTTTAACTCTGTCCACTAGGTGTTGCTGTCACCCTCCTGATAAACCACTGCTGGCTCTGGAACTGATTCTGATTCTGCTTTTAGTTAATTTACCGCTTCTGTAATGGAGGTAAATGATCATAAGAAAGCTCAAATCCCACATCTGAGTTAATTCAATTGTATGTTTTCTTTCCTTTTTGGACCGGTCCACTAGTTGGACTGGTGGAGTGGTGGCAAAGTCATGATAGGACTGCAAGCTCCCCTGTTCCTAACCCACAGACTGCCACTAGCCCCAGAATGCTCCCTGCCGCCACACAGTGGTGTTAAATACAGAGGACATGTTTTATTAGAATGTACAGACGTTGCAGTGACGAATAAAAATGATAATAACAAAAGTGATTAATTTGCTCCAGTAAAATATCCTGATAATTATTAAAGCACAGTACTCTGAGCAACCTACATATTAGTTGTTGGAGTTGTAAAGCCACATTTCCTTGCATTACCTTATGAGTAGAATATGGAAAGTCAGTACAAAAGGATTTTTACAGAAATAAAATTGAAAACAAATCACACAGACAGTTGACAGAGTGATCAAACTAAAACTGCTCCAAGTCACCCCTTCATCATTTTGTCCATAAATATTTTTTTCACTTTTGTCAAAAAAATGGTGGTTATGTTTCGAAAATCTACCAAACCGCTATGTTAATGTACCTTTACACCCCTTATCCCAAGGTGGGTACAAACATGATGCATGGGCAGGATGAGACATATTATGGCAGACGGCTCCTTTTTGCACAGAGAAAAACGTCCGACATGACGTGACCAAAAGGATGAAATGAACAGGTGCTGGTCATTTTGTTTACGTTACCTGAGAACTGTCTGTCGTGGACATTTCTGGACAAATGCAAACAACAATTTGTAGAAAAGACTTAAAGTTGCATCAGTACCCCCTTGTATTCCACTCACTAACAATTAATAATTCATTGTTTCATCCACAGTCAAAGCAGTAAAAAGTCCTTGAAGCTGGTGCCAGACCTGGGTGGATATAGTTTTGCTTAAAAAAAAAAAACAATGTTAAATAGTTAATTAAGTCACTATTTACTACACTGTTGTTCAGGTACCTTATCTCCAGATTAAAAGGACAGATGTGACATGTCAGGTTGTGCTTTCGAGGACAACCTTCTCCTCTAGTTTGCGTTGTGATGTTTGGACAGATCTCACGCAGCTGTGTGTGTTTCCCCCTGTGCCTTCAGCTCCCTGCTGCGCTACGGCGGCAGCATGTCCCTGCAGAGCGCCATGAGCGTTCGCTTCAACAGCACAGGCACTCAGCTCCTGGCTCTGCGGCGCCGCCTGCCGCCCGTCCTTTACGAGCTGCACTCCCGCCTGCCCAGCTTCCAGTTCGACAACCAGGGCTACTTTAACTCCTGCACCATGAAAAGCTGCTGCTTTGCTGGGGACAAGGATCAGGTGGGTCAACGAGCGGTGGGAGACCTGAACTGAAACGGCTACTGCGCTAATAAAACTAAAGGAAGGCAGCTGCATTCCCTGCACATGTTTCCCTGCACATACAAGGAAATATGTGCATGAAATCCTATACAGAAGGAGTAAAGATTTCCATTTCATGGATATGGGAAACGACTTGAACCTGTCATAAATTACTAAGAAGAGAGTCTTTTTTAGCCCCTGATGCAATAGTGGTGGAAAAGTAATTTCTGATTTTGAGGTAGCTAAAAAGGCATCTGTGGTCATGTGTCGGATCAAAATACACAGATGGCTTTAATTTGCCATTCATTCCTCTTTTTCGTATTTTGCCTTCTTATTGTTATGGTTATAGTTATTAGAACTAGTAGTAGTTTGTAGTTTTGGTCAATATATAATATAGATGCTGTAACTATAAAGATTTGTGATGATAATGAAACCCTTTGTGTGAATTAGAAATGCCTGTATGCATAATATGGAATGAACACAACAATGGAATGGCTTCTGGGTGCAAAATTAGCATTTAGCATTTTGTGATGTTGGAAGACATTTTAGAGAGGAGAATATGTAGGTTATTAATTCAAGCAGGGCTCTATGATGGAAGAGGATGTACTGTTATTGGATCTTGACTGTTCTCAAGCTAAGTTGTAAAATCTTGTCAGATATTTTTCAGCCTTTATGAAAGGCAGTGCTAAATTCACTCATCATAAACGAGGCGTTTTCGAGTTTAAAAACTGACAAACATGTTTGATGTTTGGCTAGAAGAGCTTTCACCATCAACTAGATGGATAATGGCTGGGTTTTTCTTTTGGTTTTCAACTGCTGTCTATTTGTGAGTAACTTCCTCAGACTCTGCAGGCAGTTGAGGATTGTCTCAGTGTGGCGCTAACTCAGACGGTTGCCAAGAGGCAGCTCGCTGCGTGACTGATGGAAGGGAAAGCGGGGAGAGTTTGGGGTGTCACATTCTGACTTGACGCGTCTTCTGGGAGGCTGGGGCCGAGCGCGCATGCGTTCTGAGTTAAAGGGTGTTCCTCTGTCCTGCACCAACACTGATTTGACTAACTTAGACTTAGATCAGTTTCTTTCTAATGACTTTTGAACCGTTAAAATCCAAGAGATTTTAAATTTACAGCCACATACTTCGGTGGATTTTAGGGCTGATTTTTCTGTGATCAAACCCCCGCAAATGACCGATAATCGTGGAGTGGAGGGGAAAATGACACGTGGTCTTGAAAATGTTTTTCGAAACCAAACTCTGAAAAGTGTTGTGTGCAGTGGTGTTAGAGCTGCATCACATGTTGAATCACAATTACTCTGATAGCAACATGCAAAATGTCACAACTGTAAAAGACACGTTGGTTTCAACATTTGGTGAGGCGGCATCATGCCGTTAACGCTCCTCGTCACTAACGTGTTAAGGCCACTGGACATACTTGGATGGCCTTTTATGCCGGCACCTGGTGTAGCTCTTCATGACACAGATATTAAATCTCAGGATGAGCAGTGGGGACACTGTAATGGACTGAAACTAATTGTAATTGACACCAACATCACAATATTTAACTACAATATATCAAATTTAGTTGTTCTTAATGTCGTGCAGCCCAATTTTTTTCTTCAGCCCCTTAACTCTGATGCTCCTAAATACAGACGACTATAAACAAACAGCGCTGCAATGGGACGGTTTAGATTTAGGCCTCATTCATGAGTTCGATCAGTCCAAATGAAGTCCAGATCTGAACTCGAATGCTTGTTCTACAAGTTGTTAAAGGAGAAGTCCGGTCAAAATCAGAATTCAAACTGCTGAAAGTACTTTAAATATAAAACTACTACATACTGTGCAAAAAATTATAAGTTTTTTTTAATTAATAATAATTCTCATTTAATCATGTTTATGTGGAGGAATCCATCTTGGTCAAGAATAGTACTGTCACCTCCCATTTTTTTACGTCACTCGGCGGACCCGCTGTTGAGCAAGTCTCAACGCTCTGTTTGTCACGGCGCACTATTTTCCAAGATCAAACTCAGTCGGGTCCTACAGTATATATCTATACACGCGTGTGTGTGTGTGTGTGTGTGTGTGTGTGTGTGCACTCCGCGCAGCACGGCTTTGCATCTAACAGACGGGGTTTCAGTTTCAGTTTGCAGCAGAGCGCGCACGCACACACAGACACACAGCGGAGGAGAGATCGCTGAAGTGACTTAAGTTAGCTGATTATTATAGTATAAGTATTAAAATATAAGAGCATTCCAGCACATGCTGGGCTGAGCACGGCTTTGCACCGGCGCTGCAGCTGAGCGCGCGCACACACACACACACACACACACACACACACACACACACACACACACACACACAGCGGAGGAGAGATCGCTGAAGTGACTGTGTTGAAATAAGCAATGTTTTTTCCTCTTTTACCAGTTGTGTTGGAACATCCGATGGCCATGCACGTGGGCATTGTTGCTTCAGCAATAGCTCTTGGGAATGTCAGCGGTGAAGTCCTCTGGAAATCCGAAATAATTATTGATGATCGCAGCTGTGTAGAACGGCTCCTATTGACTTTGCATGGAAAGCGGAGAGAAATGCTGTCGCCGCTTCCGCTCTTCCACGTCGCAGGATGTGATGTCAAACGCCCCTTACTGCCCATATTTGGGCAGTCATGTCAGCCCCCATACACAGTGATTCAGACGACAATTTATGTTTTTATTTTCTTATTGATTAAAGATAAGTTCGTTAAATAACCACAAATGTATTAGTTTTAGTTATAGCTAATGATACCCTGATTTTTCCTTGTTGACCGGACTTCCCCTTTAATGCGGGACGGCTGAACACAAAAGTACACCACACTTTTCAAGGTTTTTTTTTTATCTGTAAAAATATTTTAAGACCAAGTATCACACTACAAAAACAGAACTAAAAATAAGTACAATTTTCTTAAAATTAGTGTATTTGTCCTTGATTTGAGCAGGTAAATAAGATTATCTGCCAATAGAATAAGATTTTTGCACTTGAAATAAGATGATGGAGATGAGTTCTTCCTATTTTAAGTGCAGAATATCTAATTATCTTATTTTAGGGGTCAAAATACTCATTCCATTGGCAGATGATCTTATTTAACTGCTCAAATCTAGGACAAAAACACAAATTTTTAAAAAGATTTTACTTATTTTTAGAATTGTTTTTGTAATGCATTTGCCTTTCACTGTTCTGCTTTTCGTTGGTCTATTCCAGAAAATGCATGGTAAAAATGGAGCAATGTCTGTGCCCTGACAAAACTGTGGCTGAAACAAGAAGTGGAGATCGGTAGAATATTTACAGAGGGGATATTAAACCGATTCTTTGAACTGATCAAGCAGCAAAATGGAAAAAGGTGTTGGACATTTTAACTTGCTGTCAGAAAGGCTTTGAGACATATTTTCCCTTGTTACATGGGTCTAAAAGAATGTCGAGCCCACAATGACCCCGTCAAAAGTAACTTCAGTAGGAAGCTTTAAGTAGAACCATGTGTTCATAAAGCTTAATAACAGTTTAGTGAGCGAGCAGGAGCTTTGTTTGGGCCAGGCTGTCATGTCACGTCAAGGCCGTGTCTGATCGCACAGCATGACTCACAACACCGTGATTAGATCTGCTAGATTTCTGCTTTGCGCTCCCTCTGGATTTATCTCCATGCTTTCCCATGTTCTCTCCCTTTTGGTGAGCCCCAGTCTCAGTACTTTGTTTTTCCTCTGCAGTACATCTTGTCTGGATCAGATGACTTCAATCTGTACATGTGGAAAATCCCAAACGACCCCGAAGCAGGTGAGTTGGTGCGTTTCATTTCCCAGATTGCATATAAATTAGGATTTTTCACATTCCTGCATGACAAAGTATAGTGAATCCTGGTGAGAATTGTTAACAGAGTGCTTGAAACAATAATAAGCTTCTAAAAGAAGTTTTTTAAAAGAAAAAAGAGGTGAGGGTGAAGACAGAAAATATTGAGATTGAACAAAAACTTCTCCCAGGTTTTCAGGAAGCATGGTCCACAGATATGTGCATATTGAAAGCAAAAGGTTCGCCACCTTTTTTGGGGTTGGATGTACATAAAATACATGGAAGCAAATCTAATAAATGGAAAGGAATGAATATCATCATCAATTCCTAATCAGACAGAGAGCCAGTGTACATACTTTAAAAGCGGTGGAAAATTTGTGTTTTCTGGGCCGAGGTTTGAACAAGTTAAAGTGCTGCAGGCAAAATAAGTGTAGTGCAAAACACGTGATTTCTCTGTTTAAATGTTTCTAATGTTTTATTGTTAAGAAATTCACACCAGATGCTGGCAACAACCCAAGCAATCCACACATACACAGAAATCAAAGCAAACTGTGCTGCACATGAACCTATGGGTAGAAAATTGAAAGGACTCAGGGAATTAGAGTTGAACACTTACAGATTGTATTAAATGTATTAAATTTGTATTTATTTTGCCCTAAAGTCTTTAAAGTTGTGTTGGTCCTTTCCATGCACTCTAATCCTCACTTCTTTTTGTAGATTGTTTAGTTGAATACAAATCAGAGGTTAGACTGAGCCATTCTAGCACCTTTATTGTCTTTTTTCAATCAAGTAAAAGTTTCCTTGGTTGTGAGTTTGGGACTATGTTCTTGCTTGGAAATCCACACTTGTTTCATCTTCAGATTCTAATCAAAAATGTCCCGATATATTTGCCCATTCATCCTTCCTTTATGTTTATGGTCTGTGACATGTGGTATAAGACTGGCCGCACCATGATGCTACCACCATCTAACCAGACTGAATTCTCACAGTATTCCACTGGCCTGTCCAAATCTTTCCAGCAACCTTTAAACGAGCGTTACCATGCTTTTTCTTCAGCAGTGGAGTCTTGCGCAGTGTGTGCGCGTTACTTTTTACTCTGAAGCTCTCTATACGCGCACCTTGACTCCTGGCCAACTCTCTCCTTTGACTCCTCTGTCAGAAATCTTATGAGGGACATCTTGCCATGGCTGGTTTATGGTGAAATAATGATCCTTTCACTTCTGAATTATGTCTCCAACATTGCTCATCGGAACATTTAAAAGAACAGGAATAACCATTGACATTAGTGTTTGTAAAAATGTTGTCAAAGTATCTTTGCTTTTACTGATTCTACCACATTGTGTAATAGTTTGGTGACGGGAAACCTTTGTTAATTGGCTTTTATATTATAATAAAGGAGCAATGCGCAACTTTAAAAGTTAAATCAATTTTTTTTTGTTTCCCATGCATGGCCTTACATTTCCTGATGTGCAAAAATGAGTTATCCTCTATTTACCGCAGTTGTCTCTATAGGCTCCATTAGTCACTTCATGAGAGTGATTCAGGTCGTACTCTCTGGACGTGGGTGTGACAGACAGGACGCTCTCGTTCACCTGGCTACTTTGTTGAGTCTCCGTGTAATCGATGCATTAGCGAGAGAACATATTTATAGCTTTCTTACCTCCGAGGACATCACACCTCTAAACAAAAGATGCTTTTCCTCTTCTCCCATGCGTGTGTCACAACACAGGTGTTATTTCAACTTGTCACCAGGGGGGCAGACGTCTACAAAAATCCCCATGCTAATGCAAGCTCCTTCCAATCAGCTGCTATTAGTTTGCCCATCGAAACAGGAGTGCTTCTTAAATATGATTTAAGATTTCACATGGCTTCTTGGCTTTCTCTGTTTTTTTTAACACATCCTTCTCCTCATGTGTTCAATAGTTCTTCCCTGTTCCATTTCACTTCATTGGCCATCAGATTATCTGCAGACTTTTGCTTCAACATCTTTATATGTGTTGGATTTCATAACATTGGCCCCATTAGAAATATTTCAACTGAGACAACTTGGAAGTGTTAAATACTGTACCCACGCTCTGCTGTTTAGCTTAAGGTAGTTAAGCTATAATCATGTCCGCCACGTAGGTTTTTAATGTTTTTATAGTTCTCACATGTTAGTTGGCAGTTTCTCTAGTGGAGCTCGAGTGCTGATGCCCTTCTCTGCAGTTTGTTGTTGATTTAGCTTCCCAGCGTTCTGAAGAATGACATCAGTGTTCAAGCGTGTTTGCTAGAAGCTGAAAAACTATGTGCGAACATTTGAGAAGTTGCTGTGCCGCATAAACTGGGTAAACGCTCATCCGACTGAAAATATATATATTTAAACAGCATTAAAATGTGCCAGATGGGGCCGTCTTTTATCTACTTTTAGAGAGGTTGGCAACCTTTTTCAATCCAAATAGTTAATTTGGCTCTTTTTTACCAACATTTTAGAAATATTAAATATCTGTGTGAAATTAGATCAAATAACAAAAAACATGACCGTATTATAAAATATATCCATGTAGTTCATGTTTGTAATTAACCTGGCCTTCATTAACTTCCTGTTTAGTGACAGAAAAGCTTCTTTTTTTTCTCTTGGGACATTTTGCAGAGTCTGTAATAGTAAACGGTTATTGTGGCTGGATAACAAGTCAGCCACTAGGAAATGTGTTATCTTTACATTTGTTTTCTTTTTCTTTTTTTTCTTCAGTTTTGTCCTTTTCAAATTGTATTTTCGGAACTTAAATGTGTAAATCATATGAATGATATAATGTATATGATTTCAGCAGTTCTACAAAATTCTGCCAGTTGATTATAAATATGTTTTGTATCTGACATGCGTTTTATACGAATGTACTGAAAGTATTGTTTTTCTTTCAATGTAAAAATTCTCCAGACATTAGCTTGAAAATCACATTCATTAGAATTTTTTTAATATTTAATATTTTCTTCATTAGTGTAGGGATGTAATTGTATGAATATTTAGCATCATGGTTTTTGTGTTTAGGTTCATCATGGATATATGAATTAAAACGGCTGTGGCCTTGTTAAGCTGTAAAACCTTCAGTGTCAACATTCTGGCACTGATTCTGAATATCATTGTTTATTATTGTGGTTAAATAGGAGAAAAGTGAGGACTCGAACAATGTTTAGCCTATAGAAAATCAGACAAAATGCTAACGAATTTTAAGATTTTCTAGCTCCTTTTCCATATTGTTCACTGTAAAATTATTCTCCAGGCAGGAGTTCCACTTACTAAACGTGGATCTGTTCTTGTTCTTAATCGCACAAACCATGATCAACAAACACTTCTAGGGCATCCTAAACTGTTTTATATGAGCTGATGAGAAAAGTTTGCAAATAAAAAGCAGATTTCTAACAGCTCAATTCAGAGACAGAAGAGATTATTTGAGATTAATGCTGTGATTTCTGTGAGCTTTAAACATCACACAGGTGTATTCGTCTTCTTCTTTTTAGTCACTTGTTTTTCTTTCTCCATCTGTCAAAAAAATGTTTTCTATTTAATTGTCTCTGATGTCATATAGTGAGTTGTGCAACGGGACGAATATCTCATTTCCCCCATTTTAAAACAAATCTGACCCTGGAAGGCAACCCGACGCACTGGAACCTGATAACCTGACTCTCGCCAGATGGATGTAGCTCCACGGAGCTCCACACATCCAGCTGGAATCTCTGCCATTGGGAAGGATTTAATACCACATAAAATGGACGAGCCAATCAGGATCGCTGGGTGGGATTTTTGTAGCTGTGACGTATCAGAAAAGCGACTGGATTCAGACAATAATGGCAGCTCACAACGAGAAAGCAAGCGGTAACATTGATGCTGCTGTTTCATCAGCGTTGTCCAATCTACCGAATATTAATTCTTTAAAAGAACACCAGAGAACGGCATTGAAGGCTTTTGTTAGTGGAAATTATGTTTTTGCCCTTCTCCTGACTGAGTTTGGCAAGAGCTTGATCTTTCCTAACGTCAGCGTCACGGGTTGGTTTCAATGTGCTTTAAGTAGCACATCAGTTAAGATGACGGACAAGTGGTTTATCCAATCATATGCAAGGATTTTTAATAAGGCCTCTCCTCCTGAAATACATCTCCAGTGGAGGGATTCCAGATGGACAAGTGGATCTCTGCAGAACAAAATCCATCTGGCAAGATGATGCAACAGCTTTCAGTGCGTCCGTGCTGCCTGACTCATATAAATGTGTGTTCCACCTTGTTTTAAAGGAGGCCCTGGTCGTGTGGTAAACGGAGCGTTCATGGTTCTGAAGGGCCACCGCTCCATTGTCAACCAGGTGCGCTTTAACCCTCACTCTTACATGATCTGCTCCTCCGGTGTGGAGAAAGTCATCAAGGTTAGTAAAGGAATATCTCTGCTGGCGTTTCAAAATGCACGTTTAACCGTTCTCTGTTTAGTGAGAGATGTGTGTGTGTGAAACTCTGTGGATGCAAATCTCTACTTTCTTGCGATATCGGTATGATGTAAGTATCTAAAGAAACCAGTCATCAGTGAGTTTTTGTGTTTTTATTACTTTGACTGCAGACTTGTCTTTTAGAGAGACGGTGGCACCATCACCTACAGGAGATTCTTACATTAGGAATAAAAAGATTCAAGATAATGTTGGGGGAAAAAAATAGAACATTTTAAATATTTTAATTGTTCTTAATATAACAGAAACGCATTAGTTATTCCTACTGCTATTAAAATGTAATCTGGTGGTAATTGTATGTGTGTGTATATATATATATATATATATATATATATATATATATATACACACACACACACACACACCGTTTCCTCTCTTTGTAGAGTAACACAGGGAGTGTAAGAAGCCCTTGTTAGCTGGTTTATTGGTCAGGCTATCTAGCCTGCAGTCTCCTGATGAGATATGCCTCTCATAGCTCAGCCAATAGTTTTGTATCTGCAATAAAATTTTGATGGGTAGTGTTACTATGACTGTAGTTTTTGAAACGTCAAGTCTCAAAACAACCAATTTTGATCTTTTTTTTTTTTTTTTTTTTTGCCAGGAAATCTCAGCCAGCGTGCATTCCTGTGTTGGCGGCATAGTGCTAAGGTTCCTGTACAAACTAGTTAGCACAGTATGTTGTCTTGAGGGCTAATGCTAACGACTAGTCCAAGAAGGCTGCCGTCCTAGAAAGAGTAAAAAAAACAACTTGATAGCCGTTCGACTGTTTAGGAGCCGTTAGACCTTCGTCAGGTGTGCATCGTGACTTTAACGATTACGAGGTGCACCACCAATGATCTGCTCATGTTAAACGGAACATGTAAAAAACTGTATGCATTGAAGATGAACAAGGAGACGAGGAGCTCTTCACTGTTTCTCTCTGACTCAGGTGTGGAGTCCGTACCTGCAGCCCGGCAGTGAGGGGGACCTGGAGGGTCGGGTGGAGGACAAGTCCCGCAGCCTCTACAGCCACGATGAGTACATCAGCCTGGTGCTCAACAGCGGCAGCGGTCTGTCCCACGATTATGTCAGTCAGTCAATAGAGGAGGATCCACGCATGATGGCTTTCTTTGACTCCTTGGTGCGTCGGGAGATTGAGGGCTGGAGCTCTGACTCTGACAGCGATCTCAGCGAGGAGGCCCTCATGCAGCTCCAAGCCCGTGGGCGTCGCTCCACACGGGCCACCCCAGCAGCACCTGCCGCCGCCTCTGCTGCCGATCACCACAGCGACTCGAACTCCTCCTCTTCCTCATTGGCTGGACCCGATGCTTCTGCGGGGGAGGAGCCAGCCGGGGACGACGGCGAGGAGGCGCCCCGGAGACAGAGGAGACGTCAGCAACATCAGTCCAGTTTCCTGGTAAACGAGGACTCAGACTCCAGTGAGTTTTGGCTCGACCCCATGCCCCGTCCCGGTTCCCCAAGCCCCAGGGAGAACTCCACTCTCTCCAGCCCCAGCTCCTCTCCTTCACTCCCCGCCGGAGCTTCCAGTTCCTCCACGTCCACCTCCAGCTCCAGCAGTGACGACGAGGAGCGCCGCAGCGCCGTCAGACAGCAGAACGTTGTGAGGCGGCGGCGCATGGACGTCCAGGTTCTGTTTTCAGCCATCGACTCCTACAGTTACCCCTCGCTGTCGGTCGACGATCTCTCTTCCTCCTCATCAGAAGAGCAAAAACCCCTCGAAATCAGACCCCCAGCTTCTGGTTCCAGGGAGGACGAAAAGCGTCTGAGTCCGTCTGACTTTGTGTGCCCGAGCCCGGTAATGTCTCCTGGAAGCCAAGAGAATGACGGCAGTGACAGGAGTGAGCAGGAAGGGCATCCAGCCGCATCGCCTCTGTTACTGGATGCATGCAGGACTGAGGGGGCGGAGTCAGCACTCAGCAGCCCCGACGGCGGCGGTGCTAACGATCGCTCAGCGGCTGCAGTTGGAGTTTCTCAGAGCCGACACAGCCCAAACGTAAATGGACAACACAGACCCGTCACACCAGCCAAGCAGCACGCGTCCTCGGAGTCAGAGGAAGAGACCGGCACTAAACCCGAAGACTCCAGACGGCAGAAAGAGAAGGGCCTGGTACCGAGTGCTCTGAAGCGGACTCATGTGGGCTCAGATGAGGGGGAGTTGGGCCTGTCGCCCGCTGAAAAGAAGCTAAAGACATAACAAAGCCTCCTGTCATTTGTACACAGAACTAAGCTTAGGAAGTGGATTTTCTATGAGTTTTTAACAGCTCAGCTTTTCATTTCTGACTCCTAGTCATGCAAAACATGACCTCCAACTGCTAAACAACAGCGCAGAAGGACGGCGTGGTCGGTTCTGTTGTCGAGCAAACGGATTGGACCGTATCTTCATTGTTTTAGCCCAATTCAACGGTTACGCGAAGATATGAATAAGCTGCATATTGGTTATATCTGAGAGGCATTTATTTTTTATGTGACATTAATGTTAACCCCCCCCCCCCCCATGTTCTGATTATTGCGTAAATGTCCGACTGGATCCGGAGCTCAGTTCAGCCCCGACAACATAAAGAACTTCTGCAGATCAAAAGTGTGCCGATATTAGGATGCAAACATTTCACTCTCTGACTGTTTATTGGTTTATTCTCATTTAGTGTTTACGCTGCTTCAGGAAGCCGGAAGAATTGACTGCCTCTATTTCTGTTTGTAGTAACTGTTAATTGAAATTTAGCTTCGTTTTGTGTTGTTAACATACCCCTGCCTACAGTTACGAGTCATCTCACCTGTTTCCTTGCAACTAAAAAAAACTGATCTGTGACAAAATGTGGTGTTTGTTTGCTCCCTGATACATTTACCCGTTTTTTTAAATCATTGAAAATTCTTCAGTTCTATGAACGCCGCCATCTTCTCAGTCTCCATGGCGACATGATCTAGAGCAGGGCTCAGCAGCCTTTACAACTCTAAAAGCCATTTTTACCCTCGATCCAGCTAAACAATTTGTTTAGAGCCACAAAAGTTACACATGTCTTTGAAACAAGAGCTTGTTTTTGTAGTATACTATAGGAAATGTGTTAATTTTTTTTGGATTAAAGGTGAACAGTTTTATTTTTACTTTAAGCTTTAATACGTTTTCTTCGATTGGACATTTTAATTTTCTTTATAGGAAATGGCATAAAAATGATGAGAAAGCAACCTATTTGACAAAAAGATACTTCATAAAGGAGTAGCTATTGTAAAATATTCTATGCACCGTTAGTGTCTTTCTTTCTGGAAATGTTCTGTATATATTGCATGCTAAAGCTAGCATTTTTAAATCACCTTTACATTCAAAAACATTGAACAGTTCTTTAGCATTGTTGGCCAAGGTTAAGGTGGAAAGAGACGCGTGCAGCTCCGGAGCCGCAGGTTGGAATGGAAAGTTTGTTCAGCCCACTGCTGCAGTTTAGAAATCGTGAAAGAATACACTAGTTTTTAAATCTTTCAAAAGAAACTTGCAAGATTGTCACCTGTTTATTTTTCTTTTTTTTTTACACGGTTCCTGCACTGTCTGAAAAATGATGAAGTAGGGAAAAGAGAATCAAAAAATTAGGCTTTTCACATTTTAAACAGAACTTCCTTGAGAAAATCAAGTCTGCCAACAGTGGGGGGAAACAGGATGGTAATCTTAAACAATATTTGAATGTCCTCCAGGAACAGAGCGAACAATTTTAACACATTGTGGGCCAAGCAAAACGGACCACATGGCAGCAAAGTTTTTTAACTTTAGTATACAGGAGAAAATCCTGTTAATATTTTTATTTATGGAAAATTAATCCTATTTGGTGACTAAACTCTTAAAAAAACCCATTGAAGAACTTATTATTCGTGGCCACTGGGGGGCAGCAGAAACAACCCACTGTCCTGGGGATGATTCTGCATTGTAGGTTAGAAATGATGCTAAAACTGAATCAGGTTAAGGATTTTTTTTTACCTTAAAACAGTTTATTTTTTTGTTTCATCTTTATAGTGGAAAAAAGGGTAAAATTTATCATTTTTTTTCTTTCTAGGTCCTCATAAACAACTTATTAATCTGTACCAAATCCTTAATGAATCTGATCTGTCACAATTTCCACAGCAAATATTTTTTTGTAAACTGGTAAAGATATTAACGAGTAAACAAAACCAAAAAAAAAATCCTTCCCTCCTTAAGGTGAATACCAACATGGCTGCCTATTTCTAGCAGATATTGGAAACACGCCTACTACAACTCCTCTGATTCCTGACCGTGTGGTGGTGGTTCATAAAGCTCATGATGTCAGAACTTTCTGAGGAAACTGGCCTGCTTTGCTTCGGTGAGAAAATACAGATGATGGGGAAGAAATTATACATATCAACAAGTGTGAAACAAGATTAATGAGGAAAACGCAACTAAAAGAAAGGGGAAGGAAAGAGGGGTGTGTGAAAGGGAAGCTAAGAAAAGGAGGACACTTTCCTGGAAGGAAAAATAAAACTAAATGAGGAGGGAGAGAAAAAAGGCAGAGACAACAATTTACAGAAGTGAGGAATGAAAGAAGGGAAGAAAAAAAAGGTAATGGGCATAAGAAAGGAATGAAGAAAGGACACGAGATGAATGGAAGGAAGAAAACGGAGCGAAGAAAGGGCGTATGGAATAAATGAAGGAAAGAAGAATGGAAGGGCTCCACTTTTTGATTGTGTGACAGGAAGGTGGTCCAGAGACAAATGTTTTCCATACCTTTCTTTTTCCACACCCAGAAAAAAAACCTGAAATCAAATTCTGCACTTTCCCATACTACGTAGGAATCCTGCAAAGTTTGTGGTTGGTGAAACCTCAACTTTCTTTGTGAAAAACCAGGGAAATGGGGTCAGGGGGCTCACCCAGGACTCCTTTTCAGTCAATGCAAGAACATGCAACATCCTGGCTCTCCAGGTTGATGCCCTGGAAGTAATCTAGGGAGCAAAAGATTATACCAGTTATGTACTTTACAAAATTCTTCACATAATATTCATCGTCAAAACGATTTCCTCCTGTTGTGCGCGTATTCTGCCAGGACGATGGTATGCTTTGCAGCAGTTTACCTTGTCACAGCAGTGGGCCTGCTGCACATGGGCTGAACTGTGAAGGGAAGCTGGGAGCTAGACAAAAGATAAACACCCTTAAATCTTATCCCATGTCTGTAGATGGTCACATCATGGCAGCAGTGTTAATGTTTTATCTTTATTTATTCAGGCAAGGTTGACGGAGGCACTCTTTTTTTTTTTTTTTTTTTTTTTTCTCCTCCCTCCAGCATAGGTCTCATTCACAAGTGTGCGGAGCCCGGCATAACCTCAGCCTTGGAAGGCTTTCAGCTAGGTCTGGGAGGGAACACTGGAACTTTAAAGGTTACTTTGAGCGCTGTTGCATTACCGTTGCGTCTTCATCCTCGTATATCCCGCTGTGACATCATAGGAAGGGGCTGAATACTGAAAACTAAATATAGCTGCACCGATTGATGTGATCTCACGTGGAGTTTTAACAGAAGACGTCTGATCCCTAACCCAAACACTGCTCGGTGGGAATGATCACCGCCCGTCCAGCAGTATTCCCTACATGGCTCAGCCTTACCAGCACGGACAGCTATTGAAGAATTTCCCTTCCGACATGACTGGAATACCTTGGGAAGCCGCCAGAGACCAAACACAGCCAGACGCGCCAGGACTTCACATGACCCTGTGCGCCTTCAGAGAGTCAGCATGTGCTTCTCTTCTTTTCAAACCATGTTCTGGGCTTCTCCTAAGTGGGACTATGTTGACCTGGAACGCTGTACTCACAGCTGATTGAAGCCTTTCAATGTTTTTGTCATGTTTTTGTCACATTAGAAACGCAAACCTTTATTAGGACTTTTATTGGGACACAATGACGCCGGTTTGAAGATGGTGGAAGGAGAGCCATCTATGTTTCTTTAAAAGAAAAACCTGGAGGTTGCTTTCCCATTTGCATTCAAGCCCCGCGCTGAGGGAGAACGTCTCTGATGCCAGCTTTTACTCTACGTACAACAGCAAGTGTTGTTTGGCACGTTTTTACCAGCGCAGTGTATTTTGGGGTAAAGAAAAACATTATCCAGTCGTCGCAAAAATGGATTTCTCAGTTCAGATGGAGAACAGCTGTTAAATATTTTTGACAACTTGCAAAGATTAGTATTGGATTTAGGTCTGGACTTTGAGGCACACATGAGCACGCTTTGATATGCACCATTCCCATTTACTGTATGTTTACTTGGATCCAGTCTCAGGTCTTTTTCTTTTTCAACCTCTATCTTCTCACAGTAAAGGCCACTTTTGTGAAGTGAAAAATTAAGAGTTGTCCATCAGCGGACGATCTCTACTGCTCCTCAGAAGTCATCATGGACCTCCTGGCTGCTTCTCTCTTGAATGTTCTCCTCGTCCGGCCTGTCTGTCTTGGTAGGTTCAGAGTGGTGCCAAGCTTTTCCCATTTTAGGATGATGGGTTGAACAATGTCCTGCTTTAAACTTCTCCGCCCATCAGCTGTGGATTTCGTGTTTTTCTGGGTCTCTGCGATGCCGTCTGTTCGTTAATGCTTTCTAACAAAGCCTCCGAGGCCCTCAGAGAGCAGCTGGATTTCTACTGAGATTAAACAGTGCACAGGTGGAGGACTTCTGGAGGCAATTGTCTGCGCTGCCTTTTATTCAGGTGTAAATGACTAATGTGGCGCTGAATTCAAATGCGCACCACACCTTTCAGAGTTTGATATGCAAAAAGTGTGCAAACCACGCATCGCTTTCCATCCGTTTACAGCTATGCACTGCTAAAATCCCAGTGAAATGCATTGAGGGTTTTGGTTTTAGTCTGAAATGTGAAAAAGGACAAGGCACCTAAAGTGAACTTTGCAGCCTACGAGTAATTAGAATGAGCCTTGCACTTAGCTTGCCATATCTTGCAGCATTGACAGGAGGAGCCTCTTCTGCCATCCGGCCAGCCGCAGCGCCTGTTGGTGGTTCATATTTGGGCCGGATGACCTTTTAGTTTTCAGCGTGGCACTTCTCATCGCACAATCATCGCATCAAAAGCCTGTTTATCCTTGTTGCTTGCCTGAAAACGGATTATCCAGTCGTTTGGTAGCCAAGCGCTGAGGATAGGAGCTATGCAGATTTTGGATAAAACACCAGAACATCAACCGTTCTCCACAAACGACTAAAAACATTTAGCTTCCATCTCTAAAGGTCCGTCTGTCTTTATTCTCATTAAATTCTATCTTTTAGAAAAACAAATTCAATCCCAGCTGAAATATTAATGCAAAGAGAATTATGAATTTGTCAGTATAATGAATATTCCATATTAGCCAAAGAGTTTTCTGAACGGTCCTAAATGCAACTTTAATGAATCTCTTTGTTTTGCAAATGGCTGAGGGCTAATTAGCTAATGGAAGTGTGGGTATAATTATCCCAGTTGCACAGTCCAAGCTCTTACTGAGGAGCTGCACTCAGCTACTTGTTTTTTTTTTCATTCCCTTCCATGTGCACAGGACTGCTGATGTTTTCACTGCTGCTTCCCCCAGCTCGGGACCAGGCAGCGAGCTGGCAGCCTGCTCCCCTTTCCCGTGACGTCACTTTCCCAAACACTCGCCACTGGAAGTTTGTCCAAATATGGAAGAGCTCCACTTTCTCTTGTCAGGGCTATCCCACTGTTCTGCTCTGCTCTGCTCTGTGTGTGTGTGTGTGTGTGTGTGTGTGTGTGTGTGTGTGTGTGTGTGTGTGTGTGTGTGTGTGTGTGTGTGTGTGAGAGAGACATTAGGAGGAAGAGTCAGCTTACCTTACAAGGCAGACAGACCTGGCCATCTCTCCACATGCTTACAATAGCTGAGGGTTGACACACCTTTCTGCCCGCTGCTTTCATACAACCTCGCTGCCCATTGGTGGATTGGGAGACCAAAACCTTTGGAGTTCAGAGCTGTGGAAGGAAAAACTCTCTAACTTCCCTACAGTAAAAGACAATACGAATAAAACGGTCCCAAAGGAGCTTCCAGCTTCTTTAGTTTTGAGTTTCTTTTTTTTTCTGTTTAAGAAAAATGATGTCAGCCTTTTATTAATTTGGTGACGTTTCTGACGTCTGTCATTTAAAGCGGTCATCACTATTGCCGTCATATATTGGTTTTCGGCTACAGGTGTGGCTGTGAGGCTTTAGCATTTACGCCATTGTTGTGAAATTTACATCTGCTGAACACATTTAAGAAGTCTGGATGGAAGTTGAGGGTGGACAGTAGTTTTTTCCCGAGTCACAGTAACACTACAAAAGCCAACTTGGACTTTAAAAGAAACTTGTAGCCTATACTAAAAAATATTTTAGGTGTCTATATTAAATAATTAGGAATAAAATTATATTTTTTATGTTCATCAAAAATGATGACCGCTTCAGTTGACATAGAATCCTTGTTGTCTGGCAGTAAAACTCCGACAAGTTGAGAGATGAAATAACTTCCTTAAACCTTTTGACAATTTATCATGTTACAACCAAAACCTTAAAGGTAGAGTGGACGATTTTTCTGGGAGTGTAGGTAAGAAATGCCCAAGTCACTTTTGAATAACTGTGCATACCATCCTACCTTGGAGGTAAGATGGTATGATAGAAACTAGTTCTGCATCAAAAAGTCCATTTTGATGTGTGGCATATCTCCCGAGTGTCTCATTTTCAATTAAATTCACTTCATTTATTAATCCCAAAGGGAAACTAAATGCTGTTGTAATTCATGCGGGTTTCTGCACGGGAGTTGTTGTAGATGCTGATGGCTGCAGGCAGGAAGGATCTCCTGTAGCGGTCCGTCTTACAGCTGATCTGGAGAAGCCTCTGACTGAAGACAACCTGCAGTCTTAATCCGCTTAAATCTCTCCAGCCGCCCCTTCGTGTGACCTCTAGAGACAGAAATGTGGAATCGGGGAGGCAAAGGGAGCATTACTTCTGATTTGGTTGAGAACAAATACGCAGACGCAGAAGAAGGGTCATTGGTCGAGATGGAAGATTCAATTCAATTCAATTTTCAATTCAATTTTATTTAGCGCCAATTCATGAAACATGTCATCTCAAGGCACTTTACAAAGTCAAATTCAATCATATTATACAGATTGGCTCAGATTATACAAGATAAAACATTTGCAGGGTTTCCCCACGTTTGTGTTAGAATGGCCCTGTTTAAGTTCATGGGTGGGCTGAACACCACGCTTTCCAGATTGTTATGAAATTATATATTTTTTTAAACACAGCCTGGGATTTCTTTATGTTTTTATTTGTGTGGGAAAACCAAAAAAAAATAATTAAATAAAAATTTGATGCTTTCTTGGCAACAATGTAGAAACAGATCAAACAGGTACATAATTATTCTACACCAGATCTGAGTATTTTCTAATCAGGATAACTGCACTATCAGTGTGTGCATTAATAATATTACAGTAATGTTTTTCTTTTGGATTTCCAGTTCCCACTCTGCACGCCAAAAGGATATTCAGCCTGTTGGATGTGGTGTCAGCAACCTGCAGTAGATGATCTGACATAGATGATGGTGTCCAAGGTGGGAAAGGTCACAGGGTGTCAGGGGGCAAAAATATCACAACCCGATTTTGAAATATCGTGCAGCCCTACTCAAAAGTATGTATTTCCTGTAGCCAAAGAAAAAGTGTGTGCTTGTTGAGAACAGACTGCTGTTCTTAGACATTATAGCTTGTATGGATGTGATCACATTGAAAATACAGTATGTTCTGTTCTATTCCACTGGAATATACTGTTCCAGTCCAAAACTACTCAACGTGAGGGCCGACTCCTTAAAACCAACCAAACCAACTTCATGTAAAACTCCAGACTTTTCCAGACAAAATTCCATTTCAATTTAAGGCAGACATTTCTACAATAGGCTAGATTCATATATGGACCATGCAAAAACCAACAACTGACCAGAAAGGACATAAGGAAGAAAATACCCACAGAAGGAAGGTTGCAAGGAAGGAAGGGCCCAAGGTTTGAAGAAAGATATTAGACGCTCAAGAAAGTAAATGATAGAAACAAGGACAAAATGAAGGGAGGGAGGAAAGAAGAGTGTAAGGGCAGACAGAATATGCGCATAGGTACACAAGAATGGGATCTGGGCAGTTGGAAGACAAAGAAATTTGAGAAGGAAGGACAGACGTAAGACAGGCGAGGGATAAACAAAAGACAAACACAAAGAAGAAAGGAAACACATGCCAGAAGGTAAGAAGGAAGAAAAGATGACGCTGAGTGAAGGAAGAAAACAAGAAAGTGAGCAAAGAAATGCATAGGAAAAAAGAAAAATACCACAAATGGTGTAATAAAAGAAAAGGACACTAGAAAGGAAGGAAAGGAAAGAGAAATAGAAAAGGAGAGAAGGAAGAACACAAGGAATGAAGAAAGGAATGAAAGACTGACGAGAAAAAAAGTTACATGGAAAGAAGGAAGAAATTAGGGGCACTGCTTTTAGACATTGGGGCAGGGAATGAAATAAAAGCTCACCCAGGGCCCTGTTTATGCAAGAACCACCACTGACCTTATAAAAATCTTAGCGTGCAGGGTAAGCTTCTGTAAACGCTAAATACGAAACTAAGTGTACATAGCAATACGTTTATTCGTTGTTCCAAAATAAATGCTTATATATATATATATATATATATATATATATATATATATATATATAAGCATTTATTTTCGTACAGCTTAATAAAGTCTAATGTTTGGCTCAACCTGTGAACGCAACCTCGGGCATAAAGCTTGGGCGCTGACAGCCAAATCAACCAATAGGAGACGGAGGCGGGTTCAGTCCCGAGAGTTTATCCAATCAAATTGCAGCAGCCAGTGATCCGTTCCAATTTGTCTGAGGCAAAGTTTTTGCGTCTGTCGCTCCTCGATACAAGACCTGCCTACAGCGGGCTGCTCCGGCTAGGAGGGGGATACGGAGAGCAGTTGGAGACAGAGGTAGAGTTGGAGGAGGAGAGACAAAGAGAGACAGGGAAGCCGGGGGCCGGACCGTTAATTTCATCCGCACACACCGAGGAGAGTAGCCCGTAGCTGCAGCGAAGACATCACCTCGCCCGGTGCGACGCAGGCAGAGAGCGACCGCATCCAGCCAGCTTGAGAAGACCCGCTGATACTATGGAGCACTGTGACGGAGAGAACGACTACATGCACCCGGAAGATGACTGGGACCGGGATATGCTCCTGGACCCTGCCTGGGAGAAGCAGCAGAGAAAGGTGAGACCGGGACCGTCTCCTCTGCGCCTGCGGCGCGGAAGCGGGCTCCGACGCCGTCCGCTCTGGGTCTCTGGGGATAATGAGACGCGCTAGTGTTGTTGCCACGCAGCAGTGCGGGTCCATTGCTCTCAGGGAGACTCAAGGCGGGCAGCTGTTTAATTATGGGCCTTGTTATCTCGTTGTTTCTTTTTTTTTCTCCCACCTGTGAGACCTCGTCGGCTCGGCTTCCAGAACCCTGCTCCAAAACTTTTCCCCGTCTTCACGGGCAGCTCGGGCAGAAAGATCCCGCTGCAGCAGGCATGCAGGGAGGCCCCGGCCGCTTGTGTTTGCAGGAGGGAGGTGGGCAGGGCCGGGGGGTACTGTGCGCCCAACGCAGAGCGCAACAGATGTCAGCCACGCGTTGGACTGGCCCCCTCCTGTCATCTGGTTTATGATGCCCCTTGGATTAGGTCGAGATTATCAACCAGGGGGGAGTGGGCGCAGTTAGAAGTTAGTTCGCGCATCTCTTACATTTCTAAAAGTGCCCACTTCAGTGGTCAGAAGCTCCGTGACTCCTTTACGTTTACTCTAAAAGGGTCTGCTTTGACGTGCGCATATATTGTCCAAAATCTCCCCCCACGCGTGTTACTGCCGCTATGTCGTCCACAGAGAATGAATGGTCTCGAAAAGTGGGTGTTGCATACTTTTCCTCTGCTTTGAAAAAAAAGGGGGGGGGGGGTAGAAGGAAAAACGCTGTGGAATCTGAGTAAGCGCTGCGGTTTGGGTTGGGCTTGCATGGGAGCGAGTGTGCCCAAAAATGGTAATAATCGGCCCCTCTCGCTGTAGTTGGAAAAACTTTTCCCCAACTTTCTTTTTTTTTTTTTTTTTTTTGCTCAGTGGAAGCTCACGGCTTCCAGTTTCCTGGATTATGTCATCAGTAGTCTGCTACCGGTCCCGAAAGCAAATACAAGGAAGCCAAGGGAAGGTGTATCAGATGTATTGTATTATATATATATATATATATATATATATATATATATATATATATATATATATATATATATTTTATTCTGTTGCCTCTTGTAGAAGCTTCTAGAGAAGCAATGCTCTGGAGCAGGATCACAGGCCTGTAACTGTCAGGATCTGTGGCCAAACACAGAGCCGGTCCTACAACGTATGAGGCCCTGAGCAGAATTTATTTGGGGGCCCTCAACCTAATTCAGGAGCACCAGCCACTAAGGCACCACTGGTGTTCCTTTTCCTTTTCACCATGCCTGGGCATTCTTTGTAAATTGAATAAGCAAGATGCTGGAAAAAAAGTTCTTTTAAATACCTTAACGTCAACTTGTGTCGGCTGCACATAAACGTTGCAAATCTCTGAATCAAACACGTGCTGTTGGATTGAGATCTGTTGACTGTGGAGGCCACTGGAGTGCAGTGAAGTCACTGTCATGTTCCACAAAGCAGTTTGGGACATTGTGCCTTACCCTGCTGGAAGTAGCCATCAGAAGATGTGTCCAATAAAGTGATAAAGGGATAGCCACGCTCTGCAACCATATACCCCGTTTACACTACCCTTTTTTAACCGAGCCGAGACCAGTCCGAGCTCGGTAACCGAGATAACTATCGAGTGTAAATGGAACGCGAACTGAACCGAGCCAGACACAACCGGACCGCGCTAAATGCAGCCCAGTTCCAGAGGTGGGTTCGGCTCGGTTTTTCCCTAGCTCGGTTATCTGATAACGAAGAGGGCATGAGCAGACCGCGTCATCTCCATTCATAAAAATACTAGCTTCCCTACCGTGCCACACGATTTCCAGTGATGATTCTGCTTAGCAGTGTGATGAACCTCAGCGTCTGTTGTTGTTTCCTGTGTCTGTAAGCCCTTATTAGACGTTCTTTTGTCTTATCCACTTCCCAAAAGCCGACTCTGTCAAGTGGATTCACCAAAAGTTGCTGTCTTCGCCTGACTCTCCGCAAACACCGAAATATCACAATAATACTCAAGCGTAACAACCTAAATGTTACGGGCGCCGCCATTTTGATTTGCTTGGTTCCGCCTTCAATCCTAGAGAGCAGTAGTACCGCAGATGGTCACTAGGAGGCGTGGAAACCAAGGAACCGAGATAGCGTGATGTGTAAACAGTCGTCAGAACCAAGCTCGGCTTAGTTAACTGATCCAAGCTCGGACCGAGCTCGGCCTGGATCGGTTTAACAAGGGTAGTGTAAATGGGGCTTTAGTTGGGTAGGCTGTGGCATTTAAAGAACACTCAGTTGGCATAAAGGGACCCAAAGTGGGCTAAGAAAATTTCTCCCACACCACCAGCTTGAACCGTTGACACAAAGCAGGGTGGATCCAGGCTTTCATGTTGGGATGTACCGATCACGGTGTATTATGGTCTCCGACTAACCCCGGGCTCACATTGAATACGGTGCAGATACGGTTGCAGCGCCGCATGGAACCCAAATAATAAAATAATTTAAAAATCAATGTCTCCAGTCACATCAGGTTCATGCGGTTGCAGGTCTGCTTACCGATGCCGTGGGGCGCTGCTAAACATAAACTCGCGTCTTTCTCCTGCTGGCGAAGGTTTCACACAAAGCAGTTTGCTGAAGCGCTAGGCTAACCTAGCATCTTTATGTTCTCTGTTTTGATATGACTCATTAGCCGTGTTTATATTGACATAGGCAATCAGAATAAAGAGCCAATCGGATTAAAAACGTGTCACGAAAAGACGGCAATCGGAATGTTGAGGTTGGATTAAGCACAATCGGAATGAAATTGTATTCCGAACGAGACGAGTGGTTTGTGTCAATTGTTAATCCGAACAGCGTCCATCTGTTTCTGACTCAGAACGCGCTTCCGTGTTTTTGTGCATGTAGTTTTCCGTTTACCGTGTTGTTTTGTACATGATTGTTCAGAAACAATAATTAAAAAAAAAAAAAAACCTTCAGATTTTTCTTTGCCGCAAATGGAAGTAGAGTGACTGCTTTGGTTTTTAGGACTCTACGCATGTCACAGTGCTTGTATTCTGGATAAAGCCTGGTGCATGTAAACATACATCATGTTCAGATGAACTGATCTGTAAATGACGTATTCGGATTATTATTTTTTTCTTTTTCAATCTGAATACGTTTCAGTCCGATCAAATAATTTTCTGCGTGTAAACATAGCTATTTAAAATTTATCTTGCAACATTTTCTCTGCCGATCCAGTTAATTAAGTGTAGGTGGACCAGCTACAGTTACTGGGAGCTGAGAGACTGCTGGTCTTCGACCAAATGCCTGATATGGGAGAGGGACATCCCTGTTTTGATGTTGTTCTCGCCAGATTCTGACTGCCACAATCTGGATGTTGATGCTGAAATTGAGACTCATCGAGGCAGACCTTTTTTCCAGTCTGTAATTGTCCAGTTTTGGTAAGCCTGTGGGAATTGGAGCCTCCGTTTCCTGTTTTTAGCTGACAGGAGAAGTGCCATCCAGAATGGTCTCCTGCTGCAGAGGCCCCTCTCCTTTAAAGCTCAACATGGTGAGCTTTTAGAGACTGTATTATGCATACCTTGGTTAAAAGGAATGGCTAGTTTTTACCTTTCAGTAATATCGGTTGAGTCTGCCTATTTGCTTGTGACTCCATTGATGCCCACATACATTTAGTTGATCCCGTCTAATGGGCTGATTTGCTCTTTGTGTTGACAAGCAACTTAAGAGGTATACATAATAAAGTGGCCAATGAGTGTGTATAGATATAACGTTTGAGCCACACTGGACATACATTTTAGCGATATATAATTAAATTATTAGTTCATCATATCTTGAAACTTTCTTGTCAGAGGCGCTTGTACCTGGGGCCGGCCCTGGCGAAATACCTTCTCCTGTGATGACCTGCATGTTTCTGTGCCTGCATGACCCTCACTGATCTAATCATCCAGCAGAAAGCAGGAATGTTTCAGTCATCCGCTCCACTCCTCTCCCTCTCTGCACGGAGCGGCGATAAAGCGGTTATGTTAGGATCCGACCATATGCACAATTACAGGCCGAGAGGGACGCACGCTGAGACACAAACCGCCGAGATTTTTTCCAGGCTTCAGCAGCCGGCCTTGCTGCGGATAACCCGAAAGCCTCTCATGTTAGCTGAGCCTTTTCCCTTTAGCTAAATATTTAAATTCTGAACCAGCTTGCATCCTTCAGCTCTTTTTTTTTTCTCCTCACTTCCGATTAAGGTTACGTTGTTCTTACAAAGTGAAGGAACAGATAAGAGAAGCAGATCAGGCCTATGGCAGCAATCTGTGATCATATGTAAGTAGTTATTATAGCACGGTTCTACTTTGCTCGGTTGCCTGAAGAAAGCTTTGAGGCGATGAGGAGGCAGCGAACGGTTCACAACCAGAGCCACTCTGACTCCGTTTGATGCAGCTAGAAACTTTGCTGAAATGGGGAAGTGAGTGTTTGGGAAGGTGTGGATGTTTGGTCAGGCCCTCTTCTGCAATTTCTTGCACAAAACCCCAACATGTTGGAGTGTGCTTAAATATTTTGTGTTGCTTTCAAGTCCTAACCTGCCTCGCAGGAATAAAGGCGCTGGCGTCCTCTTATCTTAGAATCCTAATGTCTTTGCAGACCCACTTACGCTTCATCGGAGGTTACTTTCTTAAAGCCACAACCTTTACATACTTTACTAAACCGCATATGAGCGTCATTGATATTTATGCTGAATCTTTTACTGTATTTGTCCCCTTACAGAGTTATTAATGGACAGAAAAGGTATTCAAACCTAGCACAGTGGGGAAAGAAATGCCCTTCATCCCACATATAGGAGACCATCAATTTTAAACCTGCTCTTTTTGTATTTATACCCAGGTTAGATGTTTTTTTTTTTTTTTTTTTTTTTTTTTTTAATTAGGTTAGTTTGTTGCCTGAACATTTAGACTCTGTTTAAAACACGGCTGTTTGCGGAAGCATTTTGCACATCCTGAGAGGTTGACTCTATTTTTTTGGATAATTTTAAATTATTTTTGAATAACGTTTAATTAATTTTAACCATTTTTAAAAGTTTTTAACCATCTTATTTTTCTATTTTACCTTGTCTGTGTGTAACTTGTCCGTTTTTTTAATTTTGCTGTTATTTTCAGTTGTATGTACAGCACATTGGTGACCTTTTGTTATTTTAAAGTGCTTTATAAATAAAGGAGGTATGGTATGAAAATGTTTGACAAGACAGAAGCAAAGCTCTGAGGAGGCAAACGCTCTTTTATGAGTGTGCATCACCATCTTCATCGTCATACCCTCCAGGTTCACAGCTGAAAGGAAGGGTTCAGGTGTTAACCACTGCTGTTAATTTGCCTAGCTTTGTCCTTATAAGGACATGAGTTTGCAGCACCTTCGACCGTCCCTGCCTGCAAGCCTCCCGCCTCCTGCTTCCCATCTCCCACACCCTAACGCCGTGTTTCCTAACACTCCCAATCCACACTGACATTCCCCGACTCGGGCTGCAAGTCCGGTCGAAGATAAGAGCAGCTGACTTCAACAAGTTCAGACCGTAGACTTTCACATAAAATCACTCCACCGGACCGGGTTATTAAAGTCGAAGGCATCGTCGATATGTTTTCCGCTAATTGAACGTTAACCTCTTTTGATCTGCTCCACAGGCAAACTATCTGTGAACTTGAATATTTTTTCTCTGTGACAGATGTGTAGCAAGTGACTTATCAGGGCTATGAGACTCTGTCAGCATCAGCAAACGTCAGAAGCATCCGTGACTAACAGGACTACTCCCAGAGGAAATTACAGTTTTACATTCTCAGAGATGAATAGTTCTAATTAATATACAAAATAGCCATTTTTAAACTTAGGAAATACAAAAATGTTTTATCATTATTGTCTCATCACAGAAAACTAGGTGTGCTGCTTTCAAGGTATAGTGAAGGTTTATAAGGTTATCGTTTTAAAATGTTCCCTCATGCAGTTCCATTCCTGCGGTTGGAAGTGGTTTAATATAATGCAAGAGAAAACGGGCACCTGCATGAAGACCAGGGTCTTCTCAGTTCTGCGCTGCCCCACCCCCACCTGTTTCTGTGGACTGCTGGTCAGCTGGCTGTCTGTAAGAAGTCTCGTTTATGTTTCCCTGCCTTACAAGAAAGACACTTTCTGCCGTTTGGGAACGTCGTGAAAAACATAGTCAGTAAACGTAATACGATTACTAGAACTAGAAATGAGCCGTTGGGTCGTGTTGTACACTTGTTTGTGTTAATGTTGTCAGACACTGAAACTGTGGCGTTTTTATTCGACGTTTACACTGTGAGGGTCTCGTAACAATGTCTGGTATAGTCACGCAAAGCATTCAGCAAGGAGAGAAAGTCAACAGGAGTGGAAAACAGTCTTTACTATATCTGGTGTAGTGAAAGAACATCCTTTACCATGTTAGAAGTGGGTGATGGTAGTGATGTTGGTGTGTTTTTGGTTTGGTGTGCATTGCTGGTCAGGTGGCTAAAAAAAAGTTCTCACGTTTTGTTTTTATTTTTTGATCTCCTTTAAAAGAACAAGAGATCTCCTTTAAAAGAACAAGAAATTCATCAGTTTGAAGTATTTCCTATTGCTGCTAAGTTCATGGTGTGTCTGTAAAGCTGCGGGCTGGATACCTGAGCGGAGTACACAACTAATTAACCAACTGAAATGAGTTCGTTAAAGCCCCTGTGTTGCTCTGTGAGGAGCAGAACGGGATAAGATTCTGTGCAATAACCATGTTCACTTGAAAAATTATTCAACTTTATAATTACTATTGGTATGTTTTCATCGCAGTAGGAATCATTGTTTCTTTTCCCTGGATTTACAGCCTATTTGGTATTTCTTTTAGAAATGCCATTAAAGTGAGATATTTTTAATCCATGGTTATCAATCTCACACTGTCCAAGGCTGAGTAGAAGCTTGAACTTGAACTTGAACTCCCCTAGAAAGCTAATGGTGGCTATCTTTAACAAATAATTGGCTGTTAGAACCTGAACTAAAGAGCAGTTCTTAAGAAAAAAAAAAGGAAGCCTGTTTCTCTTTCCTTGTGTTCAGGAATGTTGAAATTACATTATCAGTGTCCAGGAAACTGACTCAGCACACGAGTGACTGAGTATGATGCTTCATTTCTACTAAGAAGGCCAAAAGGAGGTGCATGATTCGTCCCACATCTGTTTGCTAGATTACATAATAGGATGTGTAATGTCAGCCCTGGTCGCCTTGCAGCGTGTTTCCTGTCATCAAACTAACCCCAGTTCGTCTTTCAAAACCTCCCTTTTTACCCCTCTAGAGGAGGGTCAGAAGGGAAATGGCACAGCAGGAGGCGTCAGGAGTGATGCAACTTTCTGCTTCACAGTGATAATGACAAAATTATGCATTGATCCAATGATCAATGTCAATTCTATTTTTACAGCACATTTAACACCACACAAAGTGGACCGAAGAGCTGCACATAAGGATCACTACATACAAGTGCGGTGCAAACAAACTAATGCAACCAGACGACTGCCATAGATGCCAACAATTACAATAATAAACAGGATAAACAAAAACTACATTATACAACATCGCAACCGAACTGCTCCGATGGGCTCAAACTTAACTCGACTTACACGCTAATGTGACAAAGTGGGTTTTCAGGAGGGATTTAAAAGCTTGTACATACTCTGTAGAACGAATGCCAAGGGGTAGCTTGTTTCTGAGACGGGGGGGCTGCCACAGCGAAAGCCCGATCCCCTCTGCGCCTTAATTTGGCCGTTTGGCTGCATCTAGACTAGAGCACGAGCTGGACGAGCTCGCTGCTCCTTTTGGGTTGGGCGAGTTAAGTAGAGCGGTTAAATAATTGAGTGCCAGGCTGTTCAGAGCTTTGAAAGTGGGTAGGGTAAAATAGTTTTAAAGTCTATGCGAAAATGCACAGGCGGCCAATGTTTGCCTTTTGCAAAGAGATGTTTTGTGCTTAAGGAAGCAACGGTGAGCATACAAATGTCAGCGCACACAGTCAATATAGAATAATGTGGAGTAAACATTATTTGCTGTATTTACAGATTTACTAGTGTAAGGCTTACAACAGAGTTTACCATTCAGCTCAAGCGATGGCTACCTGCAATAGTTACCTGGGGGCGGGGGAGGAATCAGAAGGGTTTTTGGTGACAATGTTATCACGGGATTTGAACAGTTACTCGTTAACTTTAAGAGAACAGGGTGTTTAAAGAACAAAAGAACTTATTTGGAAAAGGAAAGGTGGGAAAATAATTATATATTATAGAATATTGCATTGTTTTTGCAATATTTATTTATTTATTATTATTATTTTTATTATTAGAGCAAAAATTTAAATGCAAATCTGATTATTTCTGCAGTTCTTAAGTTTTAAAAGGCATCCTGTGTTAATAATAATAATGATGATGATAATTATGATTTTAAATAGTCATACAAAAAGTAGAATTCAATAGGTGTGTAACTCCATCCAACTCCTTAGACGAGACACTAAACTATGTTGGATTCAAAAGATTAAAGATAGTCTGGGTAGTTTTGGTATCATTAAGAATCCCCATTTTTCTTCTTTTTTTGTTTCTTTGTTAATTTTAAAATAAGAGTCTTGAACCTGTATACGATGAGCGAAGCTTAGAGCACATACCTTCATGTTTACTTACTTTGAAAAGAAAAATTGTTTGTTAATTTTTTTTGTTTTTTTTTATTATGAAATGTTCTCATCACACCCACATTCAACACACTTTACCACAGCTACAATGTATCTACTGGTATGAATAATTTGCGGTCATTTTGTGTCTTATGTCCTGCTGGGGAAGTGTGAAACTGCTCTTTTATCCCCGTGCTCGTATTGTCTTTCTGATTAATACTTCAGTCTGAGTTCAAGTTTGTTGCAATAGATTCTCTTCTCTTCCTGACTCCAGGGAGCATCTGCTCAAACCAATGCAAGAAGTTTTATCTCCATGGGGTTAGATAAATATTGTGTTGAGGATGCAGATGGTATTTTCTGGAACTGGCCTTCAGTTGACTCTAAAGACGTTTTTGATGGCACCCTCGACATTATCCTCAGCATTTTCATCTACCTCACTTGAAATCTTTAAGCTGATTCTGTGTGGACATGGTCTATGGTTTTGTTTCAGATGCAACTGTTAATTCATGTCATGTCCCAATCTTTTTGTTGATCTAGAAAAAGGAAGTCGATTGTCCCCAATTATTTTCAGCACCAGTTTCAGCCTATTTCAATTTTACCTTTTTAAAACTATCCGAAGGAAAATGGAGAAAGACAAGTTTTACCAAGATTAAAACGAAGACAAAATTCTTAGCATTAGCAAAGGGCACTACTAGCAGTGCTAAAACAGCCGGCTCCATGTGCTCCAGTATGTTCTATGACAGACAGAGGTCGAATGCTCAAAAGGATAAAACGGAGCAACTTTGCTGTAGTCTGTTGTTTGTCCTTACTGTTGTCTGCTGAAAATCCTGCTCTCTCTTGATTTTTTTTTTTACACCCAGAATGAATGGAAGGCGTCTCTTGAATTTTTTTTTTCCATTGCTAGTTTACCACTCTGTGCTTTCTTCACTCAGTGCTAGAGCATTGTGGTCAGAGCCACCCGATAGCGCTTAGTACGGTGCGTTACCTGACTGGAAGATCGGATTTGTGATTTTCCATCTGTCCAGTCACCAGTCAGAGCTGATCAAACTGAAAATCAGAAGGTTTTGGTCACCAGCCAAATTCTTTGGCATATCTCTAAAAAGACTTAAAACCTTTTGGATGATGTGCGGTGTGGCAAAAGATACTGACCTGTGTCTAATCCCTTTTACATAATCTGACCCTGTCTGTGCTGGGGGGGGGGGGGGGTTAGTTCTGCTCGGGCTTTATTTCAAAAGCTGGGAAAAGTAATTATTACTCAAAACCAGTGAATGGAACTCTCTGCTGAGAGGCAACTAGAACTGCTTTGCTTTAAAATCCGTAGGGAATAGCCTCGTCTTACTTTGCTGCTGGATATCTTCAGTTTTAATAATGGCCCATCAAAGTCAAGCATTTTAATGTCGGAATGAAGAGCCGTGGGATGTAGTGGGACAAAGACGGGTTTTAATGGTTTTCAGATGACGTTCTTTATTGACTTTTGATGATTCCTTTTACTGTCTTGGTGATTTTTAGGACGCATATTGTCGGTCTGGTGTGGATCCCCTGTGTTTTACTATGCATGGCAGGGATTGAGAAACCTGTCAAAGGTCTTAAAACATCTTATAGACTTTCTGTCTAAAAATAAAATTTTCTGACCTTGGCTGTAAAATCCATCGTTGAACAGAGTTTCCTTTGTGTTTCAGGAAGGTGAAAGCTCCCTCGGTCTTATGAAGCTCAGTGCTACAGCTGACTTTTGAGGAAACCACTGTTTGAAAAGTCAAATGTGAGCAATTACCAAGTTCTTATCTGGGCAGCTCCAAATGCCAGGGCCCTGATGCAAATACTTGCATTGCTGAGGTTCTCAGACTCGGGCTCCAAATTTAGCAATGGACATGGAACCCATCTTGATGCCATAGTTGTGTCTAATTTAGTCATTTTCTAGGCCCATAGTTCAGTGCATAGAGGACTAGATGAAGTGATTTGGCTAGACTTTGAGGCTTTCTCATAATGGATCGGAGTATATTTACAAAGACCTCCGTCTGGAAGTCTTTCAGATTAGACCTTCGCCTTTAATATTTAGGGTCAAGGTGCATTTCCTGTGGAGGAAATGGTGCTAAAAGGGGGACAAAAAGGGAAGAAAAGGGCTCAGCGCTCCGTCATGTTTGGAACTGCTACACATCTCTGGTCACATGTTTTCAATGGTGCAAAACCAAGGGGTGGCGGACTTTATTGGTGATCTGTCTGCATGTTTCCGAGGAATGTTACTGCACCACATGGAAAGGATGTAGTCCAGTCGTTCCGCCGCTAATGCTATTAATCAAACCACATGCATTCTCGAGTGCATGTGCTCACTGCGAAGCCTCTCTTTGAAGCCAAAGGAAGGGGGAGGGGGGGGGGGGTGTTTGTACAGTACTTGGAGAGTCCGTGAACACGTGAGTGCATTAGTTAGCTTTGAGCACACACACGGGAGCAGCTGCAGTGTGCTCCGTTATATGCGAAGAAAGGCTTTAAGTAAAAAGATACCGTGATAAAAGCAGGCAGCTGGCACACCTTTCCATTCAGTTTGTGGAGGGGTGGAGCTCAGCAGGGAGAGAGATGAGGGACAGTGAGCAGGCACTGAGTGGAAGAGGGGGCTCAGACAGAGGAGCTTTCAGGTCTCTGTACAAAGGAAGTGTGTTCAGGAGGCCACTTTGTCACCGTGTCAGCCTGGAGTCAATCATTTATCATCGCCATCAAACCCGGGGTGTTGCATATCCAAATGCTCTTCCTATACAGGTGCCTGAAGGATGTTTTACCTGTGCAACAAGCTTGATCTGTCATTACCAGGTTTACTTGTTACTTCAAAATGTGTAAAAGTGCAGCACATAAATCTTTTTTTATTTTTTTTATAGGCATCTGGTTGGCGTCTGCCACTTCACATTCAAACACCCAGCAATCATTCTTAACACTGTTCTGTTTTCAAGAGTATTGGGGGGGGGCGACTACCTACGATTGACGTCCAGTGTGGCTTAAAGGTCATGTAGCATCATTTCTTGTAAAGTTTCTTTTTCAGTAGGTTTTGGCCTATAGCTCACAATAAGTTGCAAAATGAAGAAGTGCTAAAAAAAAACATGAACAAATGAATGACAAGACGGGCAAGAACATGGCAAAAAGCTGCAGCAGACTGACATGTACAAGAACACTGAAACGTTGTATGACAGGCATTTTATTGGAGACCTAATGGACCGGAACCCTATCCATGATTGTAGAAGTGCGCTGTGGCACGTCCAGTCTGCTTGTTATTCACCATGGTGGTGAGTGAGTTATGCTGATAGAAAATGGCACTAAAGGTAGATGTATTTGCTAATTTAGCTCTGACCAGCATTGTTACTCTGATGGAGACTGCTGTCCAATCAGATGGCAGCAGCAGTCAAATACAAATAAACGTATTCACGTGTGTTTTTAATTGCATTTCTTATTTTATGTAAACACCGCAATTGCAAAATTGTTTTTTCAACAATGGCAGAAGATCGACACAGTTTTGTGCTCATCAGTGGATCACTTCCCATGTGACCCAACGGTTTCCCCTCTGGATGACTGCTGATAAAGATTCTAGCACCACCAGAGCTTTAATAACAAGTACGACTGGGAGCAGAAGGACATTTATGCGGCAAGAAGTCAGATTGTTATAATCGAGACCTTCCTGAAACACAAGATTAAGATATTTTGTCAACATTTTAAGTTGTTTGGATGGTGATGGGTTTTAAGCACAACCCCCCAGCTGCCCTTTTGCCATCTTGAGTATATTACAATCCCCCTCCAGCTTTATCAGGAAGCCAGCCTTCTGCTGCAGCGCAGAGGGTGGTGGGCCATTTTTATTTGCTTTGCGTCGTAAATGGGCAATCGCTGCATTTGAAAAATGCAGACAGGATGTGTTTTTCAAGTTTATTTACACTGTGGGCAATTAAGGTTAATTCAGACGGGGATAAATTCACTCCAGTGAATCAGCCTGCCTAGGTGGTCAGACGACGATAAGCGGGAGCAAGTAAATATTCAGAGGTTAAAGCTACAGTGCCTGGCGGTGTGTGTGTGTTCCTGTGAGCTTAGAATGATTGTAATGGTCCAAATAAATCCATCAGTTTGGGTTAATGGGTCTTTGGAAAACAAGAGTGAGGAAAATCGAGGCCAGAGGTTCTTTGTTCTGCCTTTAGGACAACTATTGATCATCTGAATTTCAATAAGTTGCAGCTAATGTTCTTGTGATCCACCAGCACCTTAAGTCAGAGGTTATTCCCCGGAGGCTACTTTAAATCTCCGCTGATGTTCCTTTGCTGTTTGCCAGACACATATTCTCCACATATAAACTCTGCAGCAGCAACCAACAGGTGGCCAACACGCCTCTGCTTTAGTCCGCTGCTACGTTTACCTGCAGGCTCTCATCAGCGTCACCGTGTTTGACAGTAAACAGCAGCAGCCCCTGAAGCGCTCACAGCAGATCTTATTACATGCTGCAACAGGCACCGCCCCCTTGACAGACTGATACCTGGTTACCCAGAGCCAGAGGATGGCAGGCCTCCTACTTGTTGCCATGTAAGGTGGAGGCTTGCTGGCTGGTGGATGCATGGCTGGTTGCTATGACGTTGCAGCCACTTTTGATGCACTTTACTTTGAAAACTTCTGAGCTCCTGGTTTTCACATGTCCCAACTGCTCTCAAGGTCTTCTTCCTCTTTGTAGTCTTCTTTATTTTTAGTCTTACGTCACTGTGAGCAATCTCTTCCCCCTTTTCTGCTCTGTGTGAACTTAAATTAAACCAGCCCAAAAAATGGTATTAAACAAACGCCACGGGCAACAGGAAATGCTGTTGATTTTATGCTTGTGTGTCCTGCTAATACATTTTATTTGCATGAAAATATTGATGGTCTAAAGAAATCGTTTTTTTTTTCTGTTGCCTTGGATACACGGTTCTTGGTAAAAGCTAGGTCAGCAAGTCCAAGTCATTGGGGGGGACCCAGTTGCCATCTTCTGAATGTTACTTTTTTGAAGTGAAGCTTTGTTTGTGTAGTAAGGATGCACAGTTAACCCAAAATTATTCATACCCCTCGCAGATTTAGGTTGGAAGTAATCTTTTTATTTTACCAAGATGTTTCTTCTTACTTGTTAACGTTAATGTTTTGGAGTGGCCCAGCCAGAGTTCCCACTGGAATCTAATTCAAAACCTTTGTAAAGAGCTAAAGATTAGGGTGATGGCAAGGAGGCCTTCCAGCCTCAAAGACTTGGACTCTTTACCAAAGTTAGAGAGCACGCTGACCACTGACCAGGCAGATTGATAAGCCAGCAGCCTCTGCCAATGTTACTCAGAATTTGTTCATCTGAAAAAAAAAACAGACTGAGACCTAGTCAACACATAGCCAGATATCAAGAAAATTAATGCTATCAGAGGAGCTGATTTTTATGTTTGTTCAGACGCATTTTGTTTGTTTGTTTTTTTTAAGCCCAACTGCTCCAATATGTTGAGGTGCAAAGGAAAAAGAGCTGTTTTACACCCTCCCTCTCAGCAATATACAATCTGTCTAATGCAGGCAAGGGAACTGTTTCTGAGAACAATTTCAGAGAACCTCCTTTTAAAAAAAAAAAGTATACAAAATATCTCTTTCAACGCAACAAATCTACATTTTAAGTTTGTCTGTAATCGACGATACTTTTCAGAACTAACATTTAAAGAATATTATTCTACTAAAGGTTTATGCTACCTTGAGACAAACCTTTGAAATTCTTTGAATTGCAGTGCGAAATAGAGGCATTCGGTTACAAAGTTTGACATTAACATTTTATTTTAATCTGAAAGTCTTAAAGTCTTCACTGGTAGCTTAAGAACCACAGGGAGGACATAATCCTACTACCTGGAGCTGGATTCAGTCCAGGACATGTCTCTCCTTTCCTTACAGGCTTCCTCTCTTCCTCCATAGATTGATAAACCTGGAGTTAATCCAGTGATTATGAAGTCCCTCAGGGTGTGGGATTAGGACTGGACACAGTTCAGTCTTTGTGTTATTTCCATCCTCTGTATTGGATGGTAGTTTTTTGGGTTTGGTATTGATCAAATATTCACTATGAGGGTGTTTTTTAATACAAAGCAAATCATTTGAGCAGCTTTCTGCAAAGCATCCACTTTCCTTATGTCATTTTTTTAATACATTTGACAGTGTAAATATATATATTTTTTATCCCATGACTAAGTTGGATACCCCTGTCCACCAATGTTGCAGAGTTATTGACATGAAGGCTGCTGCCCCACCCTTGCATATTAAATGGTTTGCATACATCGTGTCTTGTCTAAGTTTGATCCATCGATCTATTCAGAATTGTAACGACAAGTTTGATATGATATGAGGTTCTTTTCTGATATATTAGTGCTGCGGTTGCTGCCTTTTTTGTATAGGCTTGGTTTGTTGCCTTTTATCAGATCAGCTGTATGAGGTAGAAGCTTTACTGTCCCTACTGTGTGCTTTTGCTGATTTTTATTTTTTTATTTTTTATTTTTTTTGAGACACGTGTTTCCTGACCCCTGGCTTACCAGGGTTAGTTTCACCTGTCATGCCTGGCCCCATGTTGGACTGGAAGCTGCCTCTGAAATAATTTAAGACGTTTGGGCGATGTGGGTTAGAATATATGGCTGGAGACCTCAGTGTTTAACGCTGACTCCTTGTTTATATATGTCCTGGGCCTGTGGTAAGTGCAGTGGCTCATTCAGATAAAGGCTTTATGTAACGGGTGTTTAGGAAAAAGGTTTTCCCATGTAGTGAATAGTGATCAGAGCTGAATTCAAGTGTATTGTGGGGATTAGCTGCAGCAGCTTGGACCAACTCCAGGGAGGGTTATTCATTACGGATGTGACACAAGCACTTTGAGGAAGGTTTCTTGCTGGAGTTCGACCAGGCTGATGGCCACTGGAGAAGAACAGGTGTCAAGGTTTCACTTCAAGAAAATAACTGAGCGGCTGCTGATGCTCTTTTCTTATGGAGCCGACTTTCACTTCACGTTTCTGTGCTGAACTGAAAGTTTTCCTGCATCTGTACGAGATAACCTTCGCTGTAAAATTCATAAACAAAACTACACCCGTTGACCAACTTGTTTGTTCTTTTGTCTCCTCACGGGGGAAGTTATTTGACTTTCCAAAATATACATTAAACCAGAGAGCCACATGTAAACCATTTTCTTGTGAACTACTAAACATTCTTTTGTGATTGAGAGCACATTAAAAGCTGACAAACCACTGGTGGAGAACTTGTAGTTCAAATATTGTATTACCTCAGAAGTCATTACGCATCTAAACAAAAGAGCTGAGCACATGCTTTTCTTCTTCTTCCATGCACATGCACAACACTGGTGTCATTTCAACTTGTCACCAGAGGGGGCAGAAGTCTACAAAAACTCTGGAACTTACGCTATGCTCCTTTATTAAATTCAAAGTTAGGTGTAAATGAGGGGAACAAAGGAGTTTTTCCTAAATGTGTTGCCTAATGTCTTCTTTCTTTATACCCAAAAATTAGATGTAGCCTTCTTAAAACGTCGTAGTGTTAACTTGTACTGTAACTATGAATAAGATTTTGCAGTATTCCTGGGAAAACAATGTTTCCTCCTTGTTTTTCTTCTGACAAATTATAGATTCTTTAAGACAAAGGCTTTGATTTTTACAATCTGTGTAAAATGATCCAGTTCACTCCTGGTTTGACTTGTCCACATATTGGGGTTTCTTGCTTGTCTCAACCTATGGTGGTCCTAATGTGGGAAAACTGTTGTTTTCAGAAATAGAATAGACGTTTTAAAATGGCTTTAAACAGTATGTGAGTTTATAGTGATCCAGTTTCGTTTGACCAGTCCAAGTATTTTGGGTTTTGAATATACAAATGCAGCCAACTTGCGTGAAATAGTCGTTTTAGTTTAGCATGGATAAGCTGTTTAAAGGGGATGCTAACTTCATCCTTGCTAGTGGATTACGGTTAGTTAATTTTTTTTTACTCTTTTCCCATAACAGGTTATCTTTCTTTTCTTTTTCTTTTTTTTTTTTTACTGTGCACCACATTCACCATTGATCCCAGCAGGAGATTTCATTCGTCCCATTTTATACCCAAAAATGTCGGGGGGGGGGGGGGGGGGGGAATGATCAAAGGTCCAAAATGGCACCCAACTCCAATGTGCAAATGGCCAGCACAGCTGCCCCAAGAAAGGATAGAGGAACTCGATGAATAACCTACATAATCAAGAAAGGTGTGATCATCTTATACATTGATGCTCTACAGCTCTGTATCTTCAAATAGTACATGACTTTTTTTTTATATCTTTAGTTGTATTGAACTTTTTAAATGAAAAAACAACAAAAACAAACAAGACTGTGGCACAAAACTAGAGAGGAGCAATGTAAGAGGGTTTAAGTTTAAAGATTAACCAAATTGTGATATTGCATCTTCAATAAATAATAATAAAAAAACAGATTTTTATTTTAAAATGATAAAATGACTGAAAATCATAACCCACTCCTGATCCACACGAGTACAATTGCCCTAACTGGACATGTACAGCCCTGCTGATGCGTAGAGGTGTTGAAAGTCTCCTTTGTTCGAGGCCAGCGTAGCTCCTCCCAGCTCAGCACTTCCTGCAGTCAGGTGGTGGTCAGCAGTGGAAAAAACGCTGCTCCGGCACAAACCAGCACCAGCACTGAGCCGAGCCGCCCTCTTCCCATCACACGGCTGTTTCTGGCAAACCCGAGCTCAAGCTGACTCATGAGTTCTGGGTTTATGACTCTGGAGTGGGTCCCTTTAGCTTATCACATCAAACTGTTAGCCCACAGACTAACAGCTCAGACATGACTCAGGTCTCCTGGTTGTTGACTTCTGATAACAAATTTGCTCTTGTTTTTCAATGTCCATTTTTCTCCTCTTCACTATTGTGCAGATTCGTATGCGCAGCTATAAGGCTTTGTTGATACGCCACATTGTAGAAATACAGCAATATGTTACCCAGCTACTGGTCATTTACAAACCACGTCCTTCATGTTTCAGTATATCTAACCTGAACCCACAGCTTCTTTTTTGTGCATGTTCACTTGAAAAAGCGGCCTTTGTGCAGTGGGACTGTTCTGCACAGAGTTACTGAACCAGGAAGATGTTTACACACAGCTTTGCAATGACTGGTTGCTCAGCATACCTTTATTTGCATAGCGTCTCCAGTCAAATTTGCATCCAATTTGAGTGCCGCGATACATGAAGTAGGTACCCATCTTCTTATCAGCTTGCGTCATACTTGGTCAGACATTTGTCATGACACAAGGCCATTTGTTTGTTCTCTCATCAAATTTGGCGACGTCACAAGAAAGATAAAATGTTATTGAGGTAGACGGGACACTTGTGTGGCCTCAGCTTTCAGATTGAAAGCTGCTGTGCCACCATTGTACATCTTGCCATGTCTGGTATATCTAAATAAAACGCTTTTAATGTGCGAGTGGAAGTAAATAAATGAGGTGCATTTAAAATAAGAAAAACGGAAAGTAGCGCCATGTCTGTCCAGGTTGTGCTGCTGTGTGTAGCAAAATTTTAGACCCCTTGTAGATATATTATTTTGTGAAAAAACAACTTGTAATACCTGTAATGACTTTTTCTGTTTGTAATAAAGACTTTTTAAAGGCTCGGACGTGAAGGCACAAATGTTTTTTTTTTTTACTTGTGTCCCCCCCCCCCCCCCCCCCCCCATTTACTCAACAAGCAGTGTGTGCTGTGATTGGCTAATTCGCCTTACCAAAACAGTCACAGGCAGCCCAGTCCACCAGAGCAGCAGTCCCTCCCAGCTGCCGTCAGTTCAGCAGATATGAATCCCTCCGCACGCACACTCTAACAAATTGTGCAAGTTTAACCCTGTCAGTGGCTGGTCCTCATTTAGATTCCTAAATATTAATCAAAATCTTGATGTTTTACCACAGCTTACTTTAGGCGCCTAAGCGGACCTATAGGGTTAAAAATTAAACCAGATTTAAAGTAGACTAAAAATTAAACAATCAATAAAAACAAACATAAGTAAATGTTTCTCTCTTTTGGGGTCCCTTTTCCATTCCCGAAAACCAGATAAAGGAGGGGGCTGAAATTTTGACTGTTAAAAAAAAAAAAAAAAAAAAAAAATCAGAAATTGACGGCAGAAACTTAATTTGTAGTTCTAAACATATTTTAGGTGAGTTTTTTTTTTCTTTAACTCACTTTTTGTTGCTCCCACAACATAATTTCTCTCTCCAAGAGATATCCATTACTTCAAATAGCTAATTATATAAGTCATGCGTAAGTCATAAGTTTGGTAATGTCATGTAGCAGCTTCTGGCGACTTCTCGGATAGCCCACAGCTTCTTTTCTTACTAAGGAGTTGGTAACATTGTGTGTATAGTGTGTGCCTATTGGGATGAAGGATGTAACATTCATACTGTTCTACTGCGTCAGGGTTGGGTATGTTAAATTTCTGTGACGTCAGTCTCTTAGCATATTTTGCCAGTGCTTAATGATCAGGGAGAATGCATTTTGTGCTCTATACAGAGGCTGTACGTGCCACCAAATGGTCACAAAATCATTAGTTCAGGTTGAAGTAGGCGAGAGGCTGTCAATTGGAGCTGCTCCAAGCATTTGACAGGCCGAGATCTGTGAATCTACATCAGTGCAGACATGGAGACTTGACTGATCATTTGCACTGATTCCGTAAATCTTTAACGTCTCCGAAGAAATATGTGGTAGACTAGTTTAGCTGGTGATGAAGTTTGTCTGTAGGCAATAGAATGGAAAGTGTAGAAAAAAATGCTAGAATTGTGTTTACTTAAAGCTATTCCTACACAACTATATTACATTGTGGACATTTGGGACACAAAGCTTTCACATGTTGGCTGTTTTTTTATGTTCTGTGTTGAAGGTGCTAGTGACAAGTTTTAATAGTGTAAAATGGTGGTTTTGGAGGGATTTCTGAATTTATAACCTCTATTTCTATCAGTTGGTGTGAAGATGAAATTAGTACAACACAATGTCACAATTATAGTTTTTTTTAAATTACATGTTTCTCTACCAGCCGAGGATATTCTGGTCACATACCTGAATTCAGTAGGTATTTTGATCGAGGCCCAGATTTGGCGAGTTCAACAGATGCTGGTGTTTTGTGGATCCTGCTAACCACTCACTACCAGGCCGTCTGTGTGTTGCTCCTAAGCTTGTGCTGCCAGTCGTGTGCGTGTAAGCACGGGTGCAGGCTTTGTTTGGGTCTGCAGGCTTCTCCGGTTGCCACGGCGACTGGCCAGGCTCAGGTCCCCTCCGGGCGTTTTCACAGACGAACCGTCCTTTTGTTAAGCGAACTCGACAGAGGAAAGAGCTATTGCCAGACTTTGACTTCTCATTCCAGCACATGAATATGCATCGGGTCCGCTTTGGGTCAATTCGGTCAATAATCAGTGGACCGGTCACAATGGCTGCTATTCTTTCGACGCTGCACTTCTTGCACACGGTGAAGATTATGCACATGCATCTACTACACTCAGTCGGACTCTTGTTTTCCTGCTTTCCTTTGAGCTCTGTGGCGCATTCGCCCTCTTGCACACATGTGCTGAACCAGCAGGCAAGGCAATAGATAAGTGTAATGGGATGACGATGCTGATTCAGCTCTTGGAGGAGTAACAGTCTTTTTGAGTGCCTGCCTGGATGGAAGCTACACCTGAGAGACTGTCACACTTCATCACAGCTGCTGGGAAAAACCCTTCCTCTTCACTGCCAGGAGGGAGGCTTCTACAGGACAGCTGGGCCAGTGTGATACATTTTTGGCCACATATTATATATTTTTTTACTATATTTCTTGTTTATAATATCCACTTCTGGGTTTGTTAACCTAAAAAAAGGATGTAGATGCATTCAAGTTTGCTGTGATTGCTTTTTATCTTTTTATAAGAATGCACCAAACAAGGATTTGTGGCCAAATTTCAAACTACACCTTTTGTTACCTACGTATACCAATTTTAGCACATTCTGGTTTCTCTTTAAAAACAACAATTAAAAACAATGGTCTAGCTTCCCTCCTTTAGTGAGAAATCTGTAATAATTTATTAGCTGTGGAGCAAGATTTAACTAGAGGATATGTGGTTCATCACACTTTATCACATTTTTATCAAATGTCAATATTTCAGTCAAGAAGACACATTTTGTTTGAGGACTCGATCAATGAATAGACACGCGGGACTGGTAATAACGATGTCAGATAAGCCCCAGTTTCTCCGCCTTGGTTAGGCCGCGCACCACCCGGCTCCGCTCGCTTGTGAGCGTTTAAGGAGCAGTTGTTTTCAGGGCTAGCCCAGGTTTCTCTGACCCTACCCGAGCAGGGTCAAACCATGTGGACTCGAGCGGCATTTTGGCTTGGTTTCCTCCAAGGAAGTCCAGAAAAAGAGAAGTGACATTAATATTATGGACCACTGTGAACAGAGTGGGTCAAATCGAAATATAATTTTACTATGGGCAAACCATGAACCATGCCTGAAGAGAAAAAAATAAAAGAAAAAGGACACTTTAGCTTTATATACACAGACACGCTGTATCAGATCCGCAGATTCATCGAGGCTTTCTCTTATTTTACAATGAAAACTCTCAGGTTTTGTTTCTGAAGAGTGTCCATCCTTCCACCGTCTGAGGTAGAAGGCAGCTGCTGTCTGCCTTTCAGACTGGGAACAGCCGGGGGGAGCAGCGGGTGCTGAAAGTCCCCGCTCCATTGACCAAAGATCTCCCAGCGTGAAATCCAACCTATTAAATTAATTTCACTGCAGTTAAAAATCTTATGCGCTATTAACGTGTTCTTGTCACTCCCACCATGGCTGAGGCGTTTAGGCTGACGTGTGAGCCAGATGTTTATGCAGGTGGATTATTTTATCCTTAAAAAATACAATCTTGCATATACAATTATACAACCATTATTATTTGTTTTTCATTTATTTGTTTTTATTTATAATGATTTAATTTGTTTCGTGTCAATGTTGCAAACAAGGCAAGGGGTAGGGGAGACGGGGGCTAAAGCCACCCTCAGGAGGAGTTTCCCTTTTTCGGGCATTTTTAGGCCGGTAGAGACACAAACTAGCAAGTCGGGCCAAACCGAGTAGGGTCGGTAGAACTGGGACTATAAAAACCTTTTTATTTTTCCTCTGTTGTCTGGTATGGTATGGGCTGTTAAAAGATCGTAGCTAACGTTAGCGCTGGTGTCTATCATCGCACTACAATGTTTCACTTTGAGTTGGTGTGTTGCACTGCTCAAAGGCACCTGTGTATCGCCTTTCATGGCTGGCAAACAGCCTTAAAGCGCATTACCGCAATCTTCTGGACTGGAGGGTGTGCATTAGTGTTGCTTGTTATACAACTGAGAAAGGCGCAATTAAATCTGCTATTTTTGTGTTTTATTTAACTATTTAAATCTACAGCCGTATGATTTATATTAGGAACTTATGTGTCTTTACAATGCATGTAAATTTAGAATTTACTGTAAAACAGAGTTTTAGCATATTGAAGCAAAGAAAAGGATTTAACAGTTCTTATTTTAAACGTCCTTTAGCATCTTGTATAAGTTATCAGCATTGCTGTGTGTAAACAGAATTTTACCATGACTCTTGAGATATCTGAAAGTTTCCGCCGTTTTGAAATTCAGGAGTTCTGTTACAGAACGAGGTTGAAAGCTCAAAAGGAGGAGCCAAAAATAAGTTTACAGTATTTGCTATACTCAGATCTGGGTCAGTTCACGCGGAGGGTTGTTGCGTTTCCTAATCTGAGAACGAGAAGATTACTTTTTTCAGTTTACAATAGGGGCATATCAAGCTGAAAATCATCCAGTGCTGATTTCCTGGCAAAAGCCAACTGCTAAAATGCATTTTAAATAAGAAAATATGTTGGCTTGTCAAAAAAACATGAGAGTAAGAAGTTTATATGCAACGGCAAAGACAAAAAGGGAAAAGTTTAAAGCCTTGCATCTCCTCAGAGAAACGAGCAGCTGCAGTGAGGAAGTACAAGTCCCATACACAAACTGAACTCACCACATCTGCCTGGCAGCCTCAGCTGGGCTTCATTCAGTATTTTTGGAGCACGAGAAGCGACCGCTTGCTTGAAAATCTGTGTAGGCAAGTCACTACTCCAGTGAGCTTTAGAGGAAAGAGACAGAGAGGAATGAATGATGACCTCTGACCTCACAGCGTACTCCCCTCTCTGGCTGGCAGGCCCCCTGACTCCTGTCTTTCCTCAGTTTTAGTGAAAGAGCCACGTGAGGACTGCAACTCCACCAATTTCCACAGGCAGAAAGGTCATATTGTTCCAGTGCGTGACTCACTGAGCAGGGCGGACAGAGCCGTGGATCTTATCAATCTGCTAAGTTAGTTTTCAGCACCGTTGGGCTGCCTGCGGGGGTCCTGGTCTAACCCATTTTCTCTGTTTACATGGATAGGGTGAAAAATGACAGCGGGGATTTTACTTTCATTACGCTTTCATCAATTTTATGTGCAAATAATATTTTACGTCTGGTGGAAGAAACCTTGCTGATGAATAATGATGCGCAGTGTGAAAAGGCTACTCAGATAGGTTTACATGGTTAATTTAAGGCTCCATTAGCACTGGCTTGAAAATGATATAAAACAAGATCTTTTCCGAATCGGCTTTATCCAATCCAATCCAATCCACTTTATTTATATAGCACGATTTAAACAAACACAAGGTTTCCAAAGTGCTGCACAAAAAGATAAAGATAAATAAAATAAATAAAATAAGTAAAAAGCACTGCCCGCACAGAATAAGAATATGCATGTATATACATAAAATCAACGCTCTACGTGGTGTCAAAAGCCAAAGAATTATTAGCAAAGATTGTGTGCAGCGCCAAGGAGTCTCACTTTGGTTTCAATCACTCACAATATATATTGAGCAGGAATTTATACATAGTGTTATAAATAGTGTTCTGTAGCACCAAGCTGAAGGTAGAAGTCCAAACAGTGCGTGTGCAGGATGTGTGGGGTCTGCAGAGATGTTAGCTGGCCTTTCTCCTGACACTAGACCAGTACAGCTTATGGATGGAGGTTGTCAGTAATGTAAAATTCTGATTTGAGTTTTAGTGAGAAACTGTATGGATGCACGATGTATCAGCATTAACGTCGGCATCATTTCTCAACATTTCAGTACTGACCTCATTAGTAAAACAGGGCCAGTAACAACTAATGTTTGTTTCCATCTTGTTGCGCTTTGCGTATGTGTTTAGGGTAGGGAGGTACTTGGCCATGTTGTATTTCTTTGGGCATGTGATAGTGATGCAGTGTATGATAGTGGGGTGTTTAACAGTAGCAGAGAGGAAATTTCAGTGGTGTGATCGTTTATTCACTGTTGAAAGAGTAAGGAAACTTTTATATAATACCGGTAAATATTTATTGGCCAAAACGGCAATATTAATATCAGATATCAATAATCAGACCACATTTTCATATCGTACAGCCCTACAGAAATTGCGTTTCATCAGATCTGTTCCCTGAAACGATGCCAACATGCAAACTGCAAGTTGCTCGTGTTTGTTGTATGGTGGGGCTTTTATTGCAGTAAAATTCAACAACTACATTTTCATTGCTTAATTGTATGATGCATATCAGTTATGAAAAGAAAAAATATATTTCTGGCTTGTAACTTATCCATTTATGAGGCTGATCATACATGGACGGATGAATCCCTAATGAACATTCGAATGAATCCCCCTCTCTCTGTCTTCATTATCTTGTCCATGGGCGTTCTGCACAGTCGTTCCTTCCTGTGGCATTTTTTTTCCTTCTGTTGCCTCCCCCTCAGTTTGCTGAAATGGGTTTTGTGTTTTAAAGCGTCTCTGCTTGCCAGATGCATGGAGCCACAGAGCGGCAGTCTGCAGAGGCTTCAGACAGCAGTTTGGCTCCTTTCCCCACTGTGCCTCCAAACTGAAAACGGCAGCAAAACGCATCTCAATATGCTGACTGCTTGCCAACCTTCATTAACAGTTCTGCTTTCTGGGTGACAGTTTAGGAAGTCCTAAACTGTTTGGTTTATTGAGGTCTCATATAATACCGACAATAACAATAATAGAGCTGTATCTTCTACTTACTGTACTTGCTACATTCCAACTTGTAATTTAAATGTTTTTTTTGTCAAATTTTATGTGATGAATCTGTACAAAATAGTCTTGGTTGGTGAAGTAAAATAAGAAAAAAATATATAAAAAAATGAATACAAAAAACTAAAAATTGGCATGTGCATATGTATCCACCCCCTTCGCTCTGAAGCCCCTAAAATATGTTGGTGCAACCATTTACCTCGAAAACTCCTATAATTAGTGAAATGAAGTCTGCTTGTGTGCAATCTAAGCATCACATGATTTGTCAGTATAAACACGCCTTTTCTGAAAGACCCCAGAGGCTGCAGCAGCACAGAGCATCACGCCATGAAGACCAAGGATCTCTCCAGACAACATGTATGGAGGAAGGCGCTCTGGTCAGGTGAGACTAAAACTGAACCTTTCAGCCACCAAGGAAAATGCTAAGTCTGCAAACCCAACACCTCCCATCACCTCAAGAACATCATCCCCACAGTGACACGTCGTGGTGGCAGCATCATGCTGTGGGGATGTTTTTCAGCAGCAGGGACTGGAAAACTGGTCTGAGTCGAGGTAAAGATGGATGGTGCTAAATACAGGGATATTCTTGAGCAGAACCTGTCAGTCTGCCTGTGATCTGAGACTGGAACGGAGGTTCACCTTCCAGCGGGACAATGACCCGAAGCACATTGGTTAAGCAACACTGGAGTGGTTTAAGGGGAAACATTTAAATGTGTTGGAATGGCCTAGTCAAAGTCCAGACCTCAATCCAATCAAGAATCTATCAAGAATCAAGAATCCATCCAACATGAAGGAGATGGAGCCGTTAAGCCTTGAGGAATGACCAAAAATCCCAGTGGAGAGATATCACAAGAGATTCATCCAAAGCCACTTCCGGCAGTAACTGCTGCAAAAAGGAGTGTAAACAGTTATTCACGCTGAGGTTTTCTGTTATTTTGTCCTAATTGTTGTTTGTGTCACAAAAAAACATCAGAATCAGAATCAGACATACTTTAATAATCCCAGAGGGAAATTAATTTGGTACACGCTCCAGATAATCAGATACACCAAAAAAAAAAAAAAAATATATATATATATATATAATATATATATATATATATATATATATATATATATATATATATATATATATATATATATATATATATATATTATAGATCCAAAATAAAGTGATGGTGACGTTGTGCAAGAACAGTGCAAAGAATGAAAATCTTCAAAGTTGTAGGCATGTTCTGTAAATGACATGTTGCTAACTCTCAAACAATCCATTTTAATGGCAGTTTTTGAGGCAACAACACCTGAGAAACGCCAAGGGGGTGAATACTTGTGCAATATAGTGTTTTGATTATATTGGAAGGTGCGTATATGGTGCATTAAGCAGAAAGCAGTTTGGCCATGGTAGTGATTTTAGCTGATTCTAAAGTCTATTGAATAATTATGATATAAGGAGAATAACATCACAATTATTTTTGTAGTGTTTCTGCTCACAGCGGTCATGTACTGTTTGTATTAGGAGTAGAGGTAACGATATGCCTCAATACCCATAAAACAGATTTTGAAATTTGATTGCAGATCTTCTAATGGCAATTAACATGGTTCTTGTGGCTAGTGTTTCCAAGACGTGTGTCTCCGTCTGTATTTGCAAGAGAATACCGGTACCTGCACACAGCTCCTGATCCAGCATCTTCTATAATGAATTTCAGCTTTGTTACATTCTATTCAGCCTTCCTGTTATCTCCAGAAAGTCTTGCTCTCTCTTAGCCTGAATGACTTCCAGAAACAGTATTTCTCGGCTTGTGGAAAGATGTGCTTTCCCTTATAGCTGCGTACATGTCCGGGCTGCTTTTCAAACACTAGAATAGCTTCCTAGTGTCCACTTTCCACTGTAGCATCTTCCACACTAAACAGCGTTGTTGTTGTTGTCGCAGCTTTGTAGGGGTTGGAGTATGAAGTGATCAGAAAAAGGATGTTTTTTTTTTTTTTAGTTTCTCACCAGGCGGTTGGCTGTTAACCGATCACAAAAATCAGACAACTAATTTCTTGGTTCTTCAGTATCTAGAATAACATGTGAAACTACATGTCTGTTATAGCTGACACTAGAGAATCACTCTTAAAACTTCAAGGACTGCAACGTTTATTTTTTTTGCTGAGTTTACGTTGCTTTTTTGCATTTGGCAATACAAAAAATTTTAATTGCGATGATGAAATAAAAAAAAAAGATTCCTTTAATGCTTGAAGTATGGAAGGCTGGGGGTTAATTTTGTAAGTGAAATGAAAAGATGAATGCTGGTGTACCTACAGTTAAACATACCCCTCCATATATCACTATTGGTCAGAACTTTTCTGAGTTGTTAAAGTATTTTCTTTCCAGACTTATCCAAAGAAAACTGCTTTAAACTATTATTTTCCTTTCTTGTCGTTTATTAGTGACCCACCCCTGAGAAAAGCATATTACTCTCAGCAGTCGCTTTGTTTTCATCTGGGGGGCCTTTTTAAATCTGAACAAACTCCTGCGAGGCTCGTTTGTTTGGCGGATTGCAACACACTAATCCATCACTTAACACAAAATCATCTGGGACTCTTGGATGGAGCAAAGTGTTAGCAGCTCAGCTTTTCCTGGCACACCACACAGGACCCTGTCCCCCCCCCCCCCCCCCCCCCACCACCATGGGTGAAATTGAGGCAGCAAAAATAGACTTTACAGAAAGACACTTTACCTCTGTGGGATGCAGAGAAGCACAGTTCCTCCTCAGCTCATCTTTGACTGCATTCGTTCCTGATTACCGCTCCAGTTTTGGGCGGTGATGGAGTTTTAGAGCTGTGGATTAGATTGGAAAAAGAGATGGCACCCGGCCTTTAAATTCTTCATCTCCCCCTTTTACCATTTAAGTCAAACATTTTGGGCGAAACATTAAAAAAAAATATTGTTCTTGACATTTTTCTAGCAGATTCACTGAGGTTTCATTAGGCCACGAGAGGCTCCGAGTTGGAAGCTGAGGCTTGAGAAACTGGCCGCTGTGTTGAAAACCATCTTCCTGTGTCAGAATCTCTGCCAGCGACGTCTGCCTTTCCTCTCTTCCATGAACTTGTCCGCCTGCCCGTGTGTTCGGATATGGCAGGGGCTGGGACTCATGAGCTGGCCTTTTTTTTCATTTAAAGGATTGTACTAATATGGAACTGGCAGAGAAGCAGGAAATATTTTCCTAACGGAGGCTGTTTAATGGGGAGGGAGTGAAGGAGGGAAAGAGGCTGGAGAAGAGTGAGAGGTGGGAGGCCGAACAGGAGAGGGGCCAGAGAGGGATTTTGCACGTTTAAAAGCTGTTATGTCATAAAAATAGATTCTAAGTTATTTCATTAGGGAATTATTTTTATTGTGGAGCCATCAGAAAATTACACAGAGCCTTATTAAGTTATTTAAGAAATTTCTGAGATTTCGGAGCTAAGGTTGATCTATTAGCTTATTCTGAAAATCAACATGAGGGTTGGTACACTATATTAACAATTAAGGTTTATTTTTTACTTTTTAAAAGTTTTATTCTCATACTAAGCACCACAAAGAGGCAACAGCTCACAAGATGAGACGATACACAAGTCTTGGATTTCCAAGAACTAAGGCAAAGTTTACTTCTGTTAACTAAAAATCTTCCTTTTTATTTTAGTCACAAAAATATCCCAGTCCAGGTTTGACCTGTAAAGATATTGGGATTTTTATGCTTGTCCAAGTCTACGGTGCTCCTTATGACAAAAAAAGCAATGGAAATAACGTTTTGTTTGCACAAATAAAATAAAACCTTCACTTATGTTTACAAAAAAATGTCTGGTGTTGTCCAGTTGATGATTGATTCATCTAAATGTTTTATTTTTTTTAACTAGAAATGATCAAATGCAATCCAGAGCCATTGGAAGCTGTAGAAACTGCATTTTAGTTTTTCATTGATAAGAAGCTCTGCGGCAGATGCCAAAGTTGGCCTCATAAGCGACTAATGGTTGGCTAATTGTGGTATTTTCAGTGCTTCAAAATAGTCCACATCTTACCCGTATATGGTAGTATTGGGGCCATTGTTCGCAAAAAGAAGAAAATGTTTGAGGAAGTGGTACATTTCTAAAAAAACAATGTAACTTTTACAAGTACAACTTTAGAACTTTTTGTGGAAGACTTAAATATTCTCTAAAGTTAAAAATGTGTGATATATTTACAAGAATGATACGGGGGACATTATCTGTTATGGTAAAGTCGGAGATTGCTAAAGTTGAGACTTTACTCTTGAATGTTTTGACTTTTTTTTGGCAAAGAGTTGTCCAAATTTAAAGAGGGCTTGGACCTTTACTGTGCTTGTCAGAAAGTATTTTAGATATTGAACTACAGATGATCACATACAGTCCAGATGAAGTAAAAAAAAAACAGCAATATTCCTCTTTAGCTCGGCTCTATTAAAAAGACAAGGCAAGTTTATTTATTTAGCATTTTTCTGTAACAAGACTATTCAAAGTGCTGTACATGAACAGAAAAACATTACAGACATAGGAAAGAAAAAAGCTCGAAACTAACTTTAGTATTTTTAGCGGCTAACAGAATACATGCTAATAACAGTGCTTTCAGATTGTTGGTGTCGTGTGTCATTTTAATTTTTTCTTTTTTATCACGAGTAACCAACGTTGTCTCACAAACAATTTAAAAGTGAGCAGGGCTTCTTTAATGCTAATCTTACAGAGTGTTGTAGGCCAGCCTAATGGGCAGTCCTTCAAAATAAGATCTTAAAACGCCTACCTTCATATCAGGTGCTCACAATGTAAGCTTTTTCCAGGCAGAGTCACACGCTAAAACCACCTGGATTGTGCTTCGTGACACCGAATTCCCTTTTATCTTAACCTCCCCTAAATCATGACAAATAGTCCAAAATGAAAACATATAATACAAATTGAAATGTACCTCATAGTATCTCTCTCCTGATCTACGATAAAAGTTAAACAGCGGCGCTGGGGAAAATCATTGTATTTACATGAACAAGTGCTAGCTTTGTGCGTGAGGCGATGCATCGCAGGTTTAAAAGGAGCAACCAAAACCATCCCTGATATCTGAATCACCGTACAGTTTCCAAATAACTGAGTCAAGCTGCAAGGGCTTGAATGGCAGATCGCTCCAAATTACACACTGTGGCTAGCCATCAGCAACAAGGTTCCTCATATGTGAGCATTTAGTAATATGTCATTAAGCTAATGTAGTCAAATAAAAGTCCTATTTACCATTTTGGGTTCTGTAATCTGCCTTTGTTCCCCCCCCCCCCCCCATGCATTTCTGTTACCTTCACTGTGCTGATAGCTTCGAGGCTTGGCTCATATACCCTCTGGCCATGTCCTCTTTAGTGTTTCCCCATTTCAGGGACACTCGTGGACCCGGTGCGTGCCACTTTCTCTGGGATACCGATGCCATGTGCTTTCCTTGCTGAAAAATCAACACATCGCAATCTGGAGGCCAGCATAAAAGATACAAATGGAGCAAAGACAGGAGATAAAACTAGAGCTGATGGCAACAGGCAGATGGCCGTGGTGGAGCAGCACAACAAAGTCAAGGATCAGCAAATGCTCATTGAGTTAAATGATTGTGTTTAATCAAATATTTTAGAATTAAAAAAAAATGGAACGTAATTTGTAAAGTTTGCAAAATAACAGGAGTGGGAAAAAATTAAATAAAAGATTATATTTAGGTCTTGGTAGTTTGCTCAAAAGCAAAGTTTTGTAGTCCAATTAATCTTGAATAAAAATTCATATTTTCAAAACTTCTTTGTTAATCAACAACACAATGAAGGGCGAACTCTGGAGGTAGTTCAAGGTGGCCAGCGTCCATTATTTATTTATTTTTTTTCTATTCTGCACATTTATTTATTTATTTTAGGTTTTTTTTGCAAAAAGGTCTCTTGAAAATGTGTATTCAAACCGATGTTTGTCAAACAAAATGTTGTGTATTGTATTGAACGGAATCATCTCTCTGAAAACAGTCAAATCAAGAAGTATTTTCTGCATTACAAGTAATGAAAACAACCAAAACTGCAGAGTTAAAAATCTGAGATATGGCAAAACATTTTTTTTTTTTTTTTTTTTTCCGTTTTGCCTTCTAAACTGTAATTTGCACTTGTCTTAGAGAAGGGAGCAGAAGTACTGACTGCACTTTTTCTTATAATACTACAGCCATAAAATCAAATAATTCCAGGTGGCCCAACATAATCTTTGGTAATATACTACAACCTTCACTTTTGAATAAAATGTTTGTTTAAATTTATTACTCAAAGATTCCGGTGCTGGTGTTTTGGCTACACACCTGTACAATCGCTGTCCATAAGAGGCTTAAATGGAAGACTGTGACTTTGGCTCAGTTTTTGTGAACACGTGTCCGGTAGTTTTTATTAATTCTCATAAGGGAGCTTAACTGCGACTCTCCAGGAAAAAAAAAACCAACCATGGAAATTCTTGTTTTGCGATCCTACGTTGAACTGAACAGGAAAAGGCCCGACTTTAAAGGAATCTCAGCTTCCTGCCTGCTTCAAATATGAGATATAAGTCTCATTCAATTTCTTACAGTTAAAGCAGCTCAGAATTTTTCTTTGCAATTAGCCTGCAAAGTGACGTCTCCTCTGCCGGAGCAGCGCGGTGAACTGCAGCCACAGTAGCTGCCATGGGGGAAAAAAACACTTGAATTTAATGATGCTGACAGACAGCCCTCCCAAAAGTTGATGCTGAGCAGGTTCCTCCCTCTCTTCACCCCTGTTGTTTTTATAGCCCGCCTCTGTTCTGGGAGGCTGAGGCCAGAGAAAAAGAGGAAGCAGACAAGAACAGGGAGAGAGGGGGGGAAAAGGCCCTCAAAATATATGATCCTTCCGTTCCTCCCACGGAGAACCAGGCTGTCCTGCTTTTGTTTTGCTCTATTAAATGGCAAAATGCTGGAGCAGAAGCGGTGCCTGCGTAAACTGCGGCGTTTCTGCCATGTTTACGGGCAGCAATCAGTGTGCAGCACTCTGCAGCAGACATGTTAACAGCTCAGACATTCACAGCACATGCTGTACTGACACAAACTACAAGGACAGCACAGTCACACGTGGAGTTCGCAGGCGGCACATGAGAAACGGCACACACCACGCTGCTGTATCCATCACTCATACAGCAAACGCTTAGGAGGGTCACTGAAGGTGTGTAAATTCAAACATACACACGTGTTTTGAGCTCCATTTTTCTCTTGACGCGACGGGCTTACACGGCAATTCTGTTGCTGATCCAGGGACGCAGATCACACAGAGAATCACTGACGGTAGATGAGGGATCTTACCCCAGTCTCAGTAAACTACGGGGTGGAGAGGACTGGTGAAGGGTTATTTCCACATGCAGTTAAGCCTGTTACCCCTGAGTAGGGCTGGGCGATAATTTAATAACGATATGTATGGTTCCCTAGATGTACTGTATATCGTTGATAGAAAAAAGGGTCAATAAAAAGTTCAATAAAGTAAGTTTTCCTTCCTTTTGCATTCTAGCCTATAATGTATATAATATATATACATTATAGGCTAGAATGCAATGTATAATGTGTATATATAATGTAAGTTAATATTACAGTAGTTACTTCCTCCTAACCAATCACAAACACAGATCCAGGAACACTCCGTCACCAAGCTCCACCCCCTTCAAAGAGTATGCTTTCTTTTTTAAAAACTTGCAGTTTTGGTAAAAAGTTGGTTGAATAAAGGGTTGAGTTGGAATTCAGTGTTTGTGTGTTCTGTATATAAAGACAGGTCGCTAAGCGAGTGCATAAAATGACCAGAGCTGCACTTAAAATATATGTTTTGAATTTGTTGATCGATATGATTTCTATTTTATCGATATGCTTTTTTTTTTTTTCTATATCGTCCAGCCCTACCCCTGAGTGATTTTTAGTGTCGACGTATTTTCATTAAGCAAGAAGTCTGGTTCGGATGGGGAAATCCATCATACAATAAAAAAAAAAAAAAAAATGTGAAAGGCACATCAGTTTTAACAACAATAATCTGTTTTTATTTCAAGTTTTACTTATATCCTTCTTAATAATGAGCAGAAAAACCTTTATTGGCATTAGAGCAATCAAACCATTATAATGATTGCTAATCAGCTTTTTGCACATTTCTACTGGTTTTATCTTTGATGGGCTTCAAGCCATTGAGGTCGGAGGGCCTCATTGCCATCACCCTAATCTTAAAGTCCCTCCACAGGTTCTCTATCAGATTAAACTCAGGACTGGATGGTAATATTGCACCCTAAATCAGCGAGGGCTATGAATAATTTTGGGCTTAACTGTATACTTTGAACCGCCGTTGTTAAGTCAGAGAAGCACCAATCACAGATTTTTAGAGCATGTTGACCCTAACCATCGCTTGGAGCGCTCCAAAAGGCTGCCAGCATTTCTAAACTCATCATGTTTAGGGGTTGAAAGCTCAACGGCGAGCAGCTTTCTGGCAGGACTTGGCTCCTTTGTCGATGAAACACTTCTCCAAAGTTGGGCTCTGACTCAGTTGAGTTTGTTGCATCAGAGGGAAGAGCATCTAAAACGATGCACTGAAATGTGAGATGCCTCATATTGCATGTTGAAGATTTATCTCGACACAAGAACGTGTTCGCGATGCTGCAAATCACCCAGCAACATTCGTCTGGAGAGGATATCCAGGCCCTCTCCACAGAGAACCAGAACCAGGCAGTAGGGACCAGTGTCTGCGGCAAAATGCTGCTTTCTGTTTCAGACGACAGACACGTCTTAAAGTCCTGCTTCCTGTAACAGCGGCAGGTGTTATTTCTCTAAATCCGGGTTCTGGATGGATGGGTATATAAGCGAACTGCTTGCTTGGTGTTTTTATTTCATCTGCTTTAAAATAATGACTTCAAGTCATTCAGTGTTAAACTTTTGCTACCGAAGAGTTTTAGGATTTCTGGCTTTATTTAGACATAATGTTGCTTTTCTGGGTTGCTTGTTTTGCTGAGGTAAGTTCCTGGGATGCAATGACCTGCATTAACCTTAACTCAGCCCACAGCTGAGAGAGGACTGCTTTCCACATTAACCGATGGAGAAATTACTCCGAATTATGTCCTGATGAGAGTATGGCAGAACGCCTGAAGGACCCGGGACTGTAGGCCTTACGGTGGCCTGGGGGTCATGTGATGCTGCAGGTGGCTGGCAGCCCGGACCGCGTGCTGCTGGTCCAGACTCCACAGTGACCCAGAGAGCTGTAGGAGGGTCGGCTAACTCTTCAGGAGGATGCCAGTCGGCCCCGCCTGGCAGAGCCGATCTCCTCCTTTCAGCACATTTAACGAGCTAACATTCCTATTGTGAACTTTCAGTCGTTTTGACTTCTGTGTTTTTTTTGCCAGTTGACTCAGAGCCTTGAGAAAAGTTTGTATCCTTTGATATAAAGCAGTTGGCCATAGTGCTTTTGAATACATTGTTGAACAGATAGTATCCTGGTAGAAATAATGAAAATCAGCCTTTATTGCAGAAATTAAATACTACAAAGAATAAAAAATGGAAAAATCCAGCCTTTAACTTGAGAATGTCAATTTAAAAAATCCTATATTAAGGGACAATTTTAATTAGATGACAGTTAGACCATCACATGTTATATTATCCTGGTTCCTCTGTTCTTTTGTGTAGCCATCCCCACAGGTGTTGGCCCCATATTTTTGGATCATTAATCCATTGGGGAAAAAACTACCAGATTTTTGTGTTGGTATTTGAAAGGCTTTATAGGTGTGTTTTGACTGCAGGGACCTTTAAGAACCCAGGGTAGTTTTTCTGGGGTCCCACTCCATTTCCATGGCAGCTACCAGGGTAAAAGCAGATGAACGGGTCAGAAATGGTTGGCTGTAATGTGTGTCTCCATGTTGCCCTACGATGGACTGGTGATCTCTCCATGGTGTAGCCCGTCGCTCGCCCTGTAGGGCAACCCAAACCCCCACCGCGCCCTGCGAGGAGAAGCAATGCAGAGATTGTTGGAAATCCCGTGGGGTTTTCTGGAGGGAGACAGCAAATTGTTTTGGATCGTGGGATTTTTTTTTCAGCGTGTGATTTATGCGTCTCTCTTTAAACTCGTGTACAGCCCCAATGTTTGGTAACTTCACTGTGATGACATTTGACACATGTTTTCAGCGACCTAATAAAAATGGAACCGTAACTCCGTCAGTGAAAGTAATATTTTAGGGCTTTTAACTTTTTTTTTTTTTTCCAACAGTGTTTCTGTTCTGAGGTGCGAAGATAAACAAAAGCGACCCCCATGAATTAAAATCTGGGAATGTTAGACCTCCCTGAAGCTTAAAGTCATAAATAAATTTTTTAGAGTAACCGCTGTGAAATAGTGTAAGCTGTGACCCTAAAACACCAGGTCCTCTCTCATCATCTCTGGATAGACAAACCAGAAAACAGGAAGTCTGTTGGCGAAATCCCTTTACGTCACTGGTTGTTGTTATATCTTTCAGTGGCGTTAGTGGAAAGTTGTTACTTGTTGCATCAGCATCGTTTCAGACTATTGGTGAACAAGTTGTTGGCGAAACGCTCCTCCTGTTAGAGGCCGGCCCCGCTGCGTATGTCGCGGACGTGCTGAAACTCATCTATGCGCCATGTTTTGTGTTTGGATTTAGTGAAAAACTGAGAAATGGATCCAACAAAAGACGTGCAAGAGGAGAAATAACATCATGAGACTGACCTTGCATGACCAGCGATCACTTCTGTCTCAACACTTGGATTAGATTGTTATGCAGTATTCACGCTAACTGCTGATGCCAGGGCTCTGCTTTAATGCTTTAACGTAATTGAAAAGCTTCTAATAAGCTATTGATTAAAGACCTCTTCTCGTCTTGGAGCCTGTCTAAAATTATGAATAAATAAAGAAAAGGGGTCCTATGAACTGAGAGTGTGTTTGTGTTTGCACTAAACTCTCCAGCACTGATCTATTTTTGTCAGTTGTGCCCTTGAAGATAACGCACCATATAATCTGTCTCCAGAGAGTTTCCTCAAGGCTTTTTTTTTTTCTTCTGGCAAAATCCACCGAGCTTGCACACATCAGAAACCCGGCTCATCCACAATCGCGTTTATTGATGGCAGCGTAAACCTCACGCCGCTCCGTTTTGACCGTGATCTCATCGCGGAAGTTCCACTGGTCCTTGAAACCCCGTTCTCCGGTGGCTTTTAAAGTGGCTCTTGTCAGCCAATGGCGGAAGGCAGGCCCGTGAAAGACAGCGCTGGCTTTCATAGCCGCCTGGCTCGGCTCCCGCGGGCCCTCCTTCGGCTCTCTGTTGGAAACGTGGGGCCAGGCTTTTTAGACTCGGGCTGTAATTAACTCAGAAACTCATAAAGAGGCGTTCGCGGCAGGCTCTGCGCTCATTGTGCCAGCTCCCGTTGGCCGGCTCAGACACTGCTCCAGATGTTTTCTGAGGGCAAAGCTTTCTACACCTGCTTCATGCCGCACAATGCTCCTCTGTGAGTTGGTGCATTAAAAATGGTCCAGAATTTAAGCTTTATAGCAACTTACAAAAAAAAAAAGGTGCAAGGGTGAGAGCTTAACAGAGTACCATTAAAACTTACAACAGGAAATCTCACCATCCTCTACAACAAGAAACGCATAGATCTAGAACAGAGGCAGTACTGATTGGCAGTAGATGGGCGTACTGATGTATTTTTTTTTGTCTTCCTTGTCCCCGTGTCTGCAGACCTTCACAGCGTGGTGCAACTCACACCTCAGAAAAGCAGGCACGCAGATCGAGAACATCGAGGAGGACTTCCGGGACGGACTGAAACTCATGCTGCTGCTGGAGGTGATCTCAGGTAAAGACTCGAGTACCTAACAGGATTAGCCGGATGCAGACAGTGCTGCCACGAGTGGTTTTGGGATACATGTGCGAGAATAGTTTGACATTTCAGAAAATACAATTTATTACTGATAGTGTGATTGGAAGATAAACACTTGTGTTATTCTTTGTCAAGTGCAATTGAATGAACAACTTATACATGTGAATCTATATAATTTTTTTTATCTTTCCATTGTGAATTTTAGTAATTCCATTTAAAAAGTAAGAGATTCAAAATGCATAGTGATTGCTTTCAAGTGTGATGATTTTTGCCTTGCTGTTAATGAAAACCCAAGATTCAGTTCCTTAAGGAATTAGAATATCACAGAAAATTGCCATCGCTGTAAAAGCTAAGACTTGACTTAGACTTGTTCCCTAAAGACTTGTCATAATAAAAGATGGTCATCCAGTTTGCAAATTATTTTGAATAATTTAATTTGACTCTAACAATAATAAACTTTACTCTTTTTGGTTTAGCAATATAAGAACAGTATTTGGGTCAGTTGTTCTTTGAAACCCTTGCTGTAATTAGCCAATTTTAATAATTGAATTGAAAGCAGATTTTGATTCACCAAATTGAGTAATTAAATATCATTGGATAGATTATGAAATTAAAGAGAATGTCAAAAAAATTTTTTTAAGAGGAATACTTTGTGTTGTACTTAGCAATTTCAATTGTAGGATTTTAACTTTTCTGTAATAATTTTGCCCTAACTAAAAACTAAAATCTTCCATCTCCATCAGCCACTTGTGCTGGTGGACCAAAACTTTTTTGAAACGCAGTTGGGGGAGGGGGGGGGGCACCCAAAATCAGTGCAGGGGCCACAAATGCCCCCGGGCCGCACTTTGGAGATGTCTGGTGTAGACTAACCCGGTCACACACCGGCTGGAGTTTTTTTTGTGTTTGGCATTTTGTAGTCAAACTAAACACCTTGTAGGTACGTGTAACACGTCATCATCAGGGCTGTGTTTCTGGTTCCAGGGGAACGCTTGGCCAAACCCGAAAGAGGCAAAATGAGAGTCCACAAGATCTCCAACGTCAATAAAGCGCTCAACTTCATCGCCAGTAAAGGAGTGAAGCTGGTCTCTATTGGAGCAGAAGGTAAGGGATGCCGCACGGAGAGACTTTCCTGTCCAAAGGTGATGATCCAACATGTTTCCCGTTGCTGCGCGATCTCCCCTCCGCTTGTTTGCTCCCAGATTGTCTGTCAATGATTTGATTAAGGCCACCCAGACCCAGAGCTGCTGTTCTGATGTAAAAAGTCATGTGTAATGTAGTCACTGCCTGCCTTCTGTCTCTCCCCTGTTACTATGGCGTAGTCGGTGGCTGTTTAATGAGATCCTTACTCCATAGTCTCATGCCGGCGTTGCTTTTGCGTTCAGCGCACTTTATTAAAGTAGATCTCAGGATCAGCGAATCTCCCTCAGGAGCTGAGGCTACTCATTGTTCAGCGCAAATAACCAAGGGATGTCCGTCCTCCTCCTATTAGAGGCTTAACGAGTCTTTAACTGCATAAATGTGACGCCGCCTCACTATCTCAACGTCTTTCTCTCTACCGCCCGCTGTCGCAGCCTCACACACCCTCTCGCACATTTGGGAATGACGGAATTTGCTCATAACCTTTTATGTTGCAGCACGATACAAGCGTGTCCTTTCGAAAGATCAACATTAGGGCTTCTTGAGCGCTGATTTAGCCGAAATGCTTGAAAGAGTAAACAGATTGTCGGTGGACCATAAATCCCACCAACCTAACCCAAAACAACAATCCCATAATGAAAAGAAACGCTTAAAGCACTGGCCATGTGGGATTGAAACATGACTGCTTTGCTTACGTTTAAAAATCCAGGCTTCATCAGGTTATCAGGTTGAGTTGGAAGTATTTTGTTTTTGTTTTAAATGAAACGACTAAAACTGCAGGTCAGGTCAACGCTTTGACTAGACCGTACTAACCCATAAACGTGCTTTGATCTTAATCGCTCCAATGTAACGTGTTCCTGTATATTCAGGGTAATGTCCTGCATCCCCACAGCATGATGCTGCCACCACTTTTTTTTTTTTTTTTTACCATACGAATGGTGTGTTAAGGCTGATGTCTAGTATTTGTTTTCTGCCACATGTAACATGTTGCTTTCAGCTGAAGTTAAGCTTAGGTCTTTTCTGACCACTGCACCTTTATCCGAATATAACGTCGACACCACGGCATCTCGATCAGCCTGGAATGTGACCAGGCCAGTCTAAAAACCTCCGTTATGGTTGTTTTTTTTGGTTTTTTTTGGGATTGGGCCGGGGGCGTCCAGATGGTGGAGTTGCTGGCATCCTTTAAATTGTTGCCTTGCTGCATAACCTGTGTGAGCTTAGGGTCGGAGAATCTGCTGCAACATTTTCTGCTAGAGTGCAAAGTTCATGGTTCCATCACTGGAGGCAAACAACCCAGGTCCCAAAAAACCCAAAGGATACCAGAACCATCACATTACCACCTCCATGATCAGCTGTATGACATTCTTATTCTGAAGCGTTATTCTTACACCATTTATGGCACGACGCACACTTTCCAGAATATTTACCCAGAAGTCTTAGGGATCACCAGGGTGCTTCTCTTTTTAACAAAATGTCAGCCTGGCATCTTGTTTCTGTTAAGTGGGGCTTTTTTCCTTAGAATTCTGCTATGGATGCCATTATTACCCAGTTTTTCACTGTTGAATCATGAACATTGAACTTAGCTGAGACATTCGAGGCCTGCAGTGCTTCAGATGTCCCGGCTTCTTTTGTGACCTCGGGGATGAGGCGTCAGGCCCCTCCTAGGAAGGTTCACCGCTGTACCGTTTGTGGATTATGACTCTCGCTGTGGTCCGCTAGAGTCCCAAAGCCTAAGGAATGTCTTTGTAATACTCTCCAGTCAGACAGGCGGCGATGACTTTGTTTCTCATCAGGTCGTGAATTTCTTTTACATCAGCGGTCAAATCGCTTCCATTTAAGTGATTTCTATATTTTTCAGGCCAGGCAGTAAACCGGCTTGGGCGTGGTTGGTTATTGAACCAAAACAATGTGGTCAATCACAGAAAATTCTGTCGTCCCATAATGCCTGGTTGGTTTGGGTCGCTGCTTCTCCTTTTAATGAGTGAAATTATCATTCACTCATGGTACGTGTGTTCATGATCTGTAAGATTTAGGTGGGATTTATATGTAAAGGGGCCGATACTTTTCACTACATTGTAAATTGCTACCGTTCGCACTAATCCTTAGAGGATTTGTTTTTAATTATTAGTATAAATCAGTCAAAGTTCAAAAAGAGACGGCACTAAAGGTGAGTCTTCTGCATTCTACAGTGTACTAAAGGATCCCCCAAACCAGACAAGCATTCCAGACGGATTATCCGCCTGGAATCGCCTCCTGGTCGTTGAGCGCAGCCTCCCTCTAGCTGTGGCCTTAGTGGTGGGATGAGACTAGATGAAGGGGTCAGGGCTACAAAACTCCTCAGGGGGTTTGCTGTGGGTGAGGGATGAAAGACAGAGGGGACGCTACAGTTTCAAATAGCATTAGCTGGATTTAAGCTCCTCCCCCCCTGCCGTGTCACTCATGTTCATTTGAGTTAATCTCAACATGATCTGCATGTGTCGCCAGGAAACCAGCGAGCTCCACTTTTCCTGCCTCCTAATTCAGCGCGAGCCACCCTTCACAGCCCGTTACGTATCCAGACCTCTGACCGGCGTCTCGCAGTCAGTTCATCCGTCACAGCTGAGCTGCCGTGCTCCAAGCCTAATTGGATTGACGGGACAAACAAATGATTATGGAAGGCAGGCAAAGAGGGTGACCTGGTAAAGGGGATTTTCATTATCGACAGCGCAGAGGTGGCTGGACGCGGGCTGGTCATTCACAGCCAGCTGCAGACACACTGGCAGTTTACCAGCCCTACGCTCAAGCCAATCAGGGCATGCTTCCTTCTTAAAGGCCCTTTGATGAACTTGATTCCCATCTCTGGTCACCTGACTGAGATGATAAGCGGGTTAAAAACATTAGGGTGACCAAACTGGTTTAGCTGGGCCAATGTGCTCTGTTGAGATGTTAGTTGATTTGACCTTTTTTAAATTTGTCTTGGTAGATTTCAGTGTTCCGTTTAATCAATTTCCCTTTACTTTGGTTTATTTTTACTGTTTTCTGCAGGACATTTTGGGAATTTACATCTATGATCTGGTGCTAGATAGACACTTGAGTACTGACCGGTTCTTAAAACGGTTTAAAGCCTAAGATCACATTTTTACTGTGGAGGATATTCTGTAACGGATCAAGTGTGTTGATGTTAAGAGTGCAATACTTTTTAATCATGTTAGAACAGCAACTATATAATGATTATTTTTCCAGTTGACTGGTCTGTCAATATTTTTCCAGTTAGTAAATGGAGAAGCACTGATCGGGGGTTTTGTGGCTTATCTCCAAACTCGTATTACATCCTGGTTTGAACAATGCTTCACAAACTCCTCAGACACTGATTGCAAGCAAGAAGGCTTTTCTTCACTTAGGCTTAAACACCATTTCAACCCTTTTAAAAGAAATGCCACAACTGCAAATGCACAAGAACAAGAGGACCGTTGGAGTCACTGAGCAATGCGTGCTGGGAAATTCAAATTTTACCCAAATTTCTTCTTTGATGTTTTTCCTCAATGTCTCTCTTGAATAATATGGAAGTTGGTGTTCAAACTGTTGTCTTTTCAGAAATCTGTCCTACCTTTAGTGATCTGAAAATATTAATTCTCGAAATTAATTGGACCGTTTTGAACTAATAGCTAGAAGACAAAAAACACTGTGACCTGTGAACCTTTTTCCTTTATTGTGATTAAAAAAAACAAATCTGTTGTAAGCCTTATAAAATTCACATATAGAAAAAAAGACAAAAACACAAATGGGGTTTTTAAATAATATGTCTTTAAGATCATGTCACGTTTTGATCAGTTTAATGAGTTTAGATCAGTTCTCTTTAACGATTCTTTAAAATCTGTGAAATAGCCCTTTAATAAACCAATGAATGGGATGTGAACTTCAGCATCCTGTCAGTTTCAGCAAGGAGAACCGAGGGATGAGGGCTTGTGGCCAAGGAGTGTCCAGAAGAATCCCGGAGCTCAGGACTGAAAAAGCAAACTTACTCATGCAATAAACTTCGCTATGTTTCGGCAAACACATAAGCCTCGCATAGAGCACAACCCCAGACAGAATGGGTCGCATTTTCATACAAATGGCATTTAGGCCGGAAAGAAGTTGTCGTCTTTGCATGAGAGCCTCTGATTTTTACCCCAAAATTGAAATTATCTTAGCAAATCAGCTCTGTCTGTCTCCCTCTATTAAAGCTGTGAAGAAGCCGCGATGATAAAAGTGCAAATCCTGAAATGTCATCGCTTCCTTTGTGTTTCAGAGATTGTAGATGGTAACGCTAAGATGACCCTGGGAATGATCTGGACCATTATCCTGCGCTTCGCCATCCAGGACATTTCTGTGGAAGGTAGCGTATGAGATTTTCTTTGCTGCTCTGGCAGATCTGTGGAGCTCATTGTGCCTGTGGTGTCTCAGAGGCATGCGTGGAGCCAGATGCTGGCTCTGACATGTTAATAAAGGCTCTGTTGTGGTCAGGCATTATTTTGTGATTGTTTACTTTGTGAATGGGGGGAATTTGTGTCTCTTTGTGTGTTTTTGGGTAAATTTTTCAGATGTTTTATTGAAACAACACCTGACCCTGGTTTTTATTTGCATTTCTGATGTCAACCCTTAGACCTTTGTGAAAACAAAAATAGTCTACCCTAGTGAATTTACAGTAAATGTTATAGGGTAATCTCCATCAAATGGCCCCAATGGCCAACCTTAATTTGTTTCATCTGAAATTCTTTCGAGTGGTTAAGTGTGGGAACAGCACTGTAGAAAACCCAGCTTTGTAGCCGATGGATGTTTGGTGCTTTTCTGTTACCGAGCCCATCACACATGCCTCCTATTCACTTCAACTCCTCTTAATCCACCGCTAAACAGGGATTAGCTGAGTCGGTCAAAGTTAAACGGCTGCAAGTTTCTCCGACTTCACAACGATCCCTTCTTCCCAACCACAGAGACATCTGCCAAAGAGGGCCTCCTGCTGTGGTGCCAGAGAAAGACTGCGCCCTACAAGAATGTCAACATCCAGAACTTTCACATCAGGTAAAGTTGGAGGACATGGGGACTTACAGACGAGCCAATAACTCACCTGCAGAGATAGAAATTACAGAAGAACAGGAATCTGAGGCTTATTAGCAGGCTTACTAAAGGGGGAAAATCCTTTGGCTGGTTTTAATATAAATTTCTAAACATTTCATTGTTTTTAGTAACTTCCAAATAATGTTTAAAGAAGTCAATCTTACTCTAAAATGTTCTAAATTTTTGACCTAAAGGGACATTGGTGGACTTTGTGACTGCATAAATACATCTTTTTTTCTTTTTTGGGGAGGGTGGAGGTTAAGTAATATCCCAACAAAAAGTTGCAAAGAATTATGAAGTGCAGTGAGAAATGATACGTGGGAAAAGATTTTGTTATAAAAATCTTAAGTGTGGTGGACATTTGGATTCAGCCCCATTGAGTCAATACTTCTAGGAATTACGTCTGTAAGTCTTTTGGGATGCGTCTTTGTCAGATTTACACATTTGACAAATTTTATCCACTGGTTCACAGTTGGAATTGGGTCTGGACTTTGACTGGGCCAATTCTAACTTCTGACTATGTCTGGATATAAACCATACTGTTGTAGCTGTGGTTGTATGTTTAGGGCTATTCTCCTGCTAGAAGGGGAATCTTTGCCCCAGTCTCAAGTGTTTACTACTTCTAACAGTGTTTCTTCCAGTATTGCTTTGTATTTGGCTCCATCTGTCCTCCCATGACCTCTGACCTGCCTCCCTGTCTCTGCCGAAGAACAGCAACCCCACAGCATGATGCTTCCACCATGCTGTGCAGTGTTAGCCTTCTGCAGTTTGTGTGCAGGCAGAGTTTAATTTTGGTCTCATCTGTCCAGAGCACCTACTTCCACATGTTTGCTGTGCTCCCTTCAGGGCCTGAGACAAATTGTAATTTACAGTTCCTATGTTTTTCTTTTGACAGTGACTTCCTACTTGCCACTAGTGCTTAACAATTAATCGCATTTGCAATATAATCGCAATTTTTTTTTAAAAAACCCGCAATTTCCAAATGTCAGAGCTCTGCAATTCTTGGCTACATAAGAATTAATGGATCAGACACGTCTTTTAGGTGTCGGTAAAATGTTTAAAGTGGGTTTGCTCCACATGGACGAGAAGAGAGCTGCAGCAGTGAGATAATCTAATTTTATTATTTATTTCAGAGTTTATATAACCATACTTTTTACCAGAAACTTTCAGGAATCTCACCATAGCATTAAGTACTGGTCAATCAGTTTAATACATAGACTTGTTTGTTGGTTGCACTTTGCACTTTATGTTCAACAAGGATTGATGTCCAACTCAACAAGCTATTCTCTTGAGTAATAATATTCTGATTCATAAAAACAGTAAAATTTCTTTTTTAAGTAGTCCTTGTTTACAAACATCTTTATCTACAGGGCATTTCTGTTGCTTGTGGTTAATGCAGAGAAAAGTCAAAATTGACTCGCAATCGCAAATATGGTTGAAATATATCACAGTTTAAATTTTTGGCAAGATTCTCCATAGAGGCCAAATTTGTGAAGTGAAGCACTAATATAGGCCTGTCAACAGATTCTCACACCTTAGCTGTAGACCTCTGCAGGTCCTCCAGATTACACCTTTGTCCTGCCAGTTCAGGTGAGCAACCGTGGCTTGGCAGGTTTGCAGCGGTGCCGATACATTGAACCTGTGAGATGTTCTAAACTTGGGATATTCTTTTAAAATCTCACTCTGCTTTAAACCCATCCCGACCTGTCTGCTGGGTTCCTTGGGCCGTTTGTTCTCAGATACGGTCACACCGAGCGCAAGCAAGGCGGAGTTTTCCTGTTGATCAACTTCCATTACATGCTTAATATTTCGCCTCTCTCTTTCTCTCGGAAACAAGCTGAGCGGACAACGCAGCAAAATTTTGCCCAGCTCAAGGAGGATTTGTTAATACATGTCATACATATCCTGATATCTATATCCTGACATATCAGTTCATTTGATGAGCGAACACAAAGTGGGTCAGCCTTACCAAAACACAACGTTTGGACTTTCACGATGGCTGCAGGACGCACATATTTTGCCCCGTGGGCAATGTGAGCAGAGATGCAGGGGAACCACTATCTGATGTGGGAACGCAGGTTGACATAACACGCGGATCCTCCTGTGTGTTCATCTAACTATGGTGGGCATGGATTTTACCGGGCGAGGCCTGTAGCTGCATCTGGACGACGGTCACTTCGAGCGGTACTTCCGATTGTCCAATTGTTGGTGTGGGGTGCGCTGTGCTTGCCGGCTGACCGGACACTTTACAAGCAAACCTGTTTTATCTAAAAAAATAAAAAATAAAAAATGTATTGTTACGTGTGGTGCCTCTCAGGCCTTGACAATCGGCCAACTATTTTAAAATCTTGGCATGTGAACCAGCCTTTAACAAAATCCTGAGGCCTTCACAGAACAGCTGGAGCTATACTGAGATTATAACACACCCACCTGGCTGCTTACTTACTAGGCAGCTTCTAAAGGAAGTTGGCTTTGGATTTTATTTAGGGGTGTCAGCATAGAGGGATCTGAATACAGATATACACCAGACTTTTCAGATTTTAATTGGTTAAAACAGAAATAAAATGTATCGCCTTCCATTCACTTCACAGCTTTGCACAAGTTTGTGTTGTTTTATCATTTTCATTATACCACATTGATTTTGTGGTTGTACTGGGACTGTTTGGCATTCTAGATGCCAAACTATGGCTGTTACTCAATACTCTGTTTAAAAGCAGGAGACCTCAAAGTAATGCACTGAATATAGAATAAAACAGTAGTGGTATACAGCCGTATGACTGTATGTAGACTTTTTTTTATATCATGCTGTGGATATCTTCACTCTAATTTCTGTTTTAAGTCACAGCATTCAGTGGCATCTGGGTTCTGTTCTGTTTCTGTCCAACATGCTTTAAAAGTTGAGAGTACGGTTTAGTATCTCAGCTAGTTTCCATATTTGAGGAATTTTCCTTGCAACTAAAGCATTTTGTGGTTGCTGGTTTTAATCCAGGCAAAATAATTCAAAGACTTTTTTCAGTTTTCTACTCAAATTTGTGTTTCTTGTACAGTGTTTTGCTTGGAAGTTTTCTATATTTGAAACCGTCTTCCTGGCACCTTAGGAAATTCAAGTGCTGGTTTTTTTTTTGCTGATTTTATTATTTTGCTGCATCTGAACTTGTAATTTTAGTAATCGCTAATGACTCTGAGCCACGGACCACGTTGATCAGAGCAGAGCTGAAAGCCAGAATGAAGATCAAACTTGTTCCTCTAAACCAGGCCAGCTGATTAAGAACAAAAGCAGGAAGAAATAATGAGTACACCTTATAAATGTTAAATATCTATGATAGAAATGGCACCGTCACGTCTCAAGGTTTGAGAAGAGCTCTGATTCTCCAAGCGTGGGACCGGTTCGACTGGTATCGGCTTCACAGACAACTTCAATGCTTCTGTGTTGAATTATTGAAAGAAGACCACTGTGATGCTCAGATGTGGATGAAAGCTGAGGCGAGACGAAAAGGTGGAGCTCAGGTCACTCCAAGCGAAGGTTTAAACGGAGCGGTGGGAGAAAAAATGGATTGACTTTGATGTGGCCTTTCAGGGAGAGATGATAGCACTCCATCTCAGTCAAGAGATGAGAGGCAGACGAGATCAGAATTATTTTTCACTGGAGCACTTCAGGCATAAAAAGCTTTAAGCAGCCTGGTGAAAGAACCTCCATGCATTGGCGAAACTTTTTTTATGCAGGCTATCGATGTAAATAACCCATCTTTGTTGCTTTGGAAGCACAGAGCATCAATTTTTCACAACTTCACATTGGGAGGATGCAGTTTCTAGACAGACTGGCTTTAGAAGCAAGGACTCTAATCAATGGACCCAAAAGAGCCAAACTAAAAATAGATAATTGAAACAAACAGGATACCTGATGGATGTCTAAATTTTATGTATAATTCCCGTTTCTCTCTGACGTAATCTGTTGAGGGGGAAGTTATTGGTAATGGTTCCCTTGGCTCTAATAGAAAGACGTCATGACGTCGTGAGCTTGTTGAAAATGAAAGAATTGGAATGGTGGAAGCTGTAATCAGATGTACGGCAATTGTTTTAGCAGACATTAACTATTTAAAACACTGACCTGGTTCAACAGCTGTTCTAACGTCTGCCTCGCTTACTAAAGACCTAGGTATCGCGTTCAGGAGGATGTCAAAACGGTTGTTGACAAAATGTTATAAGGGATTTCATGAAGTCATCACTGCTGAGAGCTGAGGCTGTGTAAGAGTGGCTGCTGTAGTTAAAAGAAACCTCATTAGTTTTGTTCCTCTAATACTGAGGAGAAATATGATGTGCTTAGCCAAAATGGTCTTTATACAACCCAACTATTTTCCAGACAATGCAGAGCACCGTTCATCTCTAATTTCCTTGTAGTGTTCTTTTAAAGTGCGCTACTCTGGGTGCCAGCCATCTATGACGGATTACCTTCTTTTTCAAGGCGGCTACTCTGCCTACAGCTACGCACTTTGAAGTGGTAACACTATGAGCACGAACAAAAATACGGGAGGGAGTAGAAATGAGGTTGTTTCCCTGTGCTGTGTTGTCCTGTGATGCTAAGGAAATTAACAGTGGAACAAACTGTTTTAAGGTTGTTTCAGCACGGCATGATAAAGCTCTACTATAATGACATTACAGGGGGTAGGGTACTGTTTTAGATTAAATGCAAATGAAGTTGTCAGACAGGACCGGGTTGTGAGACTATACTGTTTAATGTTAAAACTCAACTGTACGTCAACACGGGGTCAAGAGTATGAAGACAGCAGTCAGTATGTCTCTGAATGTTTTGGGCAAAGCCGATTGAATTTAAATGAACATTAAAGGTTATATTTAGCTTTTAAATTTTAATAGAATTGTAGTTATTAATTAGCTTTGGATTAATCAATAAATCTGATTGAAAGATGTCTTCTTCTCCTGCTCCTCGGCCAGTATTTTGAGGAAGGTGAAAATATGAATATTTACTCTCACTCATACTATTATAGTCCTTCTGCTGCAGAAAGTTTTCCGAGAGACAAAATAATCTGATTATCACAAATCAAGTTATTCACTAAGTAAATCTCGCTACACTAAATGTAGAGAGAGATCTTATGTTCAACAAACCCCGTTTGTTTTTTTGCCCATTATAACTAGTATTGACTTTTATGACATTTTCATGATCTATTCCTTCTATGTTTTGTTTTTTAATCCATTTAATTTGGGCCACGGGCAAAACCATATGTATGTATTGGGTGGGTGACAGTACTGGCTTTGCGTCTTTTAGTGTCAGTAATCCTTTGTTGTAAAGCTGGATCTTTAAAATCTGACAAATCTTTATCTGATTTTTTTTTTTTTTTTTTTATTATACATTTTTGAAATGCTCTGTTTTTCTGTTCAAGAAATCTTGTAGGTGAATTCACCACTTTATAAACGGTTTCATAATCCGGTGACTTCATAATGTTCTATTATTGACACTTCTCAGCCACAGGATTCATCAACGCCCAGTTGTGTAGATATAAATCACAGATGGACCCGCAGTGTCGCTTTTGTTTCTGCTCAAAAATCCACACCGGTTCTTGATAAATTAGTTTTGCTACATAATTCAGACTCTCTTTTCCTAAACTAAAGGTTCAGAACATTTTAAGTCAATAGAAAAGATCAAAAATCTGTCTGAAAAGCTCACGTTTTATGTGGAGAAAACTATTTGGATGATTTTGGCATCCTTCCGTTAAACAACATAGGCACATAGAGGATAACATTTTTTTCTAAATTAAATGTTTTTTTTTTTTTACCATTCTTTTACTATTGTCTTACTTTCCTGCTTACCAAAGTTTCCCTGCTCTGCTCTTTCAGCTGGAAAGATGGCCTGGGCTTCTGTGCACTCATTCATCGACACCGTCCAGAACTCATAGACTATGGAAAACTGCGTAAGGTGAGCGAGTTAATTTTTTCCCCCCTAAAGCTAAACTAATGATTATTGTGAAAGAACTAAGGGGCTAATTATTTCTCCTCTGACCAAAAAGGGAAAAATCTATTTGTTTTTTTGCTAAAATGCTTTTTTAAACCAATTCTTAGTTATTAAGACAGACTAAAGCCTAATTGCTGAGTTTAAGGATCGCTGTGGTCTGCTGTTGACAGGATGACCCCATGACCAACCTGAACACCGCCTTTGACGTGGCAGAGAAGTACCTGGACATCCCTAAAATGTTGGATGCAGAAGGTGAGCTGGCATGAAAGTCAAAATGTGAAAGAACAGAATGGAAAGCAGAGTTTTTCCCACATTAGAAGACCAAAACATACTCTCTGGAGAGCTGCTCAGCAGGCTAAACATTCATAGCAGGTGAAAAGGGGGGGTCAGCACAACCCAGTTATTGTAATTTCTGGCACTCTGCAATCTGGCAGCCATATCTGCCTTATGATGCTTTGCAGAGGTGTGAAAATGAGCCAAGCGTTTTGTCATGTTACAAACACAAACTTTAGTGTATTCTATTTGGTTTTATGTGAACTACAAATTAGCAAGTTTAGTCAGAGGTTCTGAATTAAATTTAGGTCTGGACTTCAACTAGACCATTGCAGCAAATAAATCTGAATTTGATCTAAACCAGTCCATGGTAGCTCTGGCTGTGTGTCTGGAGTTTGTCCCGCTGGAAGGCAAGTCTTATTTCTCCCAGGATTGCCCTGTGTTTAACTCCATTGGGCTGGAAGATACAGAAAAAAAGCATGTCGATAAAATAAAAATTATATTGATCGATATAGATAATTATCAACAAAGTCAAAACATATTTTAAGTGCAGCCCTGGCCATTTTAATCTGTTGCTTAGCAACCTATTTTTAGATGCAGAAAACACAAACACTGAATACAAACTCAACCCTTTATTACACCAACTTTTTATCAAAACTGCAAGTTTTTAAAAAAGAAAAAAAGAACGGGTGGTCTCTGAACTCTTTAAAGGGGGCGGAGCTTGGTGACGGAGCATTCCTGGGTCTGTGTTGTGATTGGTTGGGAGGATGTAATGAGTAATATTAACCTACATGACAGGCTAGAATGTAAAAGGAAAGAAAACTGTTATTCTATTGAACTTTTTATTGACCCTTTTTTCTATCGATCGGTATATATCGTTATTGAATTATCGTCCAGCCCTATAGCTCCATCCGTTGCATCAACTCTGACCAGAAGAAACAAACATTTCAGCAGCATGATTCTACCACCACAACGCTTGACAGTGGGGACGGTGTGTTTAGGCTGTCGCTTTTTCACCTCACTTATCATTTTTTAAGGAGGCCAAAAAGCTTCATTTTGGTCTCAGCTGACCAGAGCTCCATCTTCCACATGTTAGCTGTATCCCCCTGAATGGCTTGTTGCAAATAGGACATTTTCTGGCTTTCTTTTAGCAACAATAGTGTTGCTGTTTCATGAAGTCCAGATTTGTGGAGTTTATAACGGTCCTGTTGACAGATTCTCCACACAAGCGTGTTAATCGGATTTTATCGAGGAGCATTAGAGGGAAAGGGCTCAAATACAAATGTATACAATTATACATACATTGTACACTTACACTTGTGGTTGCAACGTGACAAAATAAAAAAAGTTGAAGGGGTATGCTATTTTCTCTAAACTTGGCTCATTCTGCTGTCTGGAAGAGTATGTTTTGGGTTCCATGTTGCAGCTGTGCACACAGTGAGGATCTTTTCTGAGGAATGTATACAGGCAGTGCGTTTTGTACAAATAAATGAAGCCTCATTGACGTCATCTTGTATGCTTGGCTCTTGTGAGGGGCCGCTACGAATAAAATCTGTGTTTCTGTGAGAAAGGACTGCAAAGATTAACTCAAATCCTCCTGAACAAAGCACATCTGGCCTGTTTGTTCCTCAGTCATACACAGAAGTTATGCGATGAGCTCTACTTCCGGTCCCTGGATTTAGCAACTTTGACGTCCTCCTGACCTTTCATGCTCCACATCACCCCAACCCCTGACCTGCTCTCTTTCCCACAGACATTGTGGGCACTGCCCGTCCGGATGAGAAGGCCATCATGACCTACGTCTCTAGCTTCTACCACGCCTTTTCAGGCGCCCAAAAGGTATCCTGGATGCAGAGTCCTCTCCCTCACCTCCCACCTCCCCTTTTTTTCCCAAAACCTGTCTGTCTGCGTGGGTGGGTGGGGGTGTGTGTCTCTCTTTAACAGTACTCTTCTCTCTGCAGTGCACAGCGCTCCTTTAGTTTCCGCATGGCACACGCCACCACAAATGCATGATGGGACAACATCTGTGTTGTTACAGCCAATGAGTACAAGCGTGCCTCCAGTCTGCGCTGTTGTTTCGCCGCTGCAGGCCCCTGATTTAGGTTTCCTTTCGCTAAGCAGAAGCTGAGCAGGACGGCGCAGCAGAGCGCCTCTGATCTGACTGATGGTGATTGTCTGTGAATAACGACAGTGGTTGACACAAATTTGCCTGAAGTCTCGCACCGAGGGAGGGAAATGTGCCCGTGTTTAAACGGACAGCTCTGTTTAACCTTCAGAGTGACAGCTCAAATCGAGAGGGGAGGGCTGAGTGAAATAAAAACTGGCACTTCAAAGTCAAAACAGGGAGCTACCAGTTGGCTTTAATGACTGTGCCCCGTCTGGTTTCGGTGCGTCCGTCTGTCTTCTCGTTTCTCTAAGAGACCCATTGGTCGGGTGATAAATGGTCGTTGGGGCTGACAGCTGCCGTAACGTGTTGCAGAATCTTCCTGGGGGCCCGTCAGTCTCTCCTCCTCGGCTGCTTTTAAGCAAGTCAACGAGAAAAAGTTAGTGTTTATAACTGTAAAGGGTTGAGAGGCCCCCTTGGTCAGACCACAGCTGCACCCTTTGACTGCATCACAGATCGGAGTTTATGGTGAAAAACTTTAAAACATGCCAACAAAATGACTGGCATCCTGTAGTCATTTTTACTTTGTGCTCCCGCCTTCCACTTAAACACTCAATGCTTCAAACTGGAAACTTCAAGTGGACTGGAGGAACCTTGTGACTCATGATTGCGCCCCCAGCTGGCCCCTTTGGTTCTCTGCACACTTTTACTCTGCATTTTTCTCCTCTCTGTCCTCTCTCCATTTCCTCTGTTCCCTGGGCAGATATCGTTAGCACCTTGAGGCCCGATGAGAAGGCCGTCATGACGTATGTGTCATGTTACTACCACGCATTCTCAGGCAAACAGAAGGTGAGAATTAAACCAAAAGTACCAATAAATCCAATAGCTTCAATACTAGCAGGAAAATGAAAGCGCCTGTTCGTTAAGTATTAGCACTAACAATTCATCTTAGAAGTGAATATTAAAACGATGAATTCGTTATTTAAGGGAAAAAACTGTGAAAATTTCTTTTCATTTTTTTTATCCTGTCGAAGCAATGCAGTTATAGAAGTTTGAATACAGTCATCTTGGTCATGACTGTTATATTTCCTGATCTTTAATGATGGATTGAGCTTTTTCATTATTATTATTCTAGTGTGGAATGATTACCAATAAATAACTTCAGTCAGATAAAAAAAAACTGGTTGCACAAGTTGGAATTTATTGTGAATTCTCTCAAACCCAGACAGGGTCATAATTCAACCAGGGCTCCTACACTGTCCTAAAGTCTGCAAAAGAATGAAATGTGCTTTTATAACTTACTTGGTCTGGATAAGAAGGGAAAAATTTAAACTATGAAAAAGGACTTTCCAGATGTTTTGCTTCTTCCATTTTTGAAAGAAAGAAATGGATTAATACCTAAAATGTGGTGGTATTTGCATTGGTTTATATTAATTTAGCTTTCATTATCTTTGGATTGCCAAATTTCAAAATGTGACAGATAAGCATTTGCTTTGCAGACTAATTCCACACGGGTTTAAAAAAAAAAATTTGGCTGTTACTGGTTCAACTGGACCTGTGTTGCTTAAGCAGGGTCGCTTAAATAACTTTGTAAAAGAGTTGTGAATAAGATAAAGTTACCAATGTTCACAGAGTGGGCTTTAATCAAGCTATGTCAATCTATAACTCTAGGAATTGTTCTAATTTAGTTTCTGAAGCTGCAAAAGTAGAGAAATGACCAAATAATTCATTAACCTGATGACTATTTAGCATTGTGTTGTTTTCTTAACTGCACTTCAAACACTTTCAAGGTTAAAAGCGGGAAAAAAAAAATGTCAGTCTGGAAAGGTATTGAATTTTGTGTAGAAAAATATGTAGGAACGCTGTTTTACGTATGTGCAGAATTATTGTTAACCTACTGGTTACCTACTTGATTAAAAGCCAGGAAGCCAACAAATTTAAAAAGCGGCACCATTTTTGATCCGAGGAACGGTGAAACATCTGGCCAGGATGATGCCAGGACCTTACAGATGAAAGGAAAAAAAGCACGAGGCATCGCTGCAACCGCTAAAAATAATCATTTAGGTCATTTACACCCATGATGGGTGTGTGTTACCATTTCCCTGTAAATTGACCATGAATCAATGTAATATTCAGTAGCAGTGACTGTTGCGTTTCTCTCTGCTGCGTAGGGCGCACACACGCTGCCACCATTTACAGTTAAGCTTCACTTTTATCCCGTGTTGTGTTCCTGCAGCCAGCAGCTGTTTTCTGAGTGGGTTCCAGAAAAGCTCTAGTGGTCTAGTGCTGGTCTAGTCAACTTAAGTGGGAGACCAGTCAGAGAAACTTTTATAGTTTCAGATCTGTGAGATTAATTTCCTGCAGCACCAGGCGGTGTGACTGCATACACTTATATTTGTTGGCAGCTTCAGCGGAAATTTGCCCTCCTTCAGACCTCCCTATCTGTCTTCTTTTAGTTAGAAAGATTTCCCCACCCTCAGTTATACATTATAGCAAAGAAGGGCTGAATCCACTGAGGAGCTAACAAACCCTGATCACGTGCTCGGGGTACCCCGCTCTATCTCTTGGGGGGGGGGTCCTTGTCCTAATAGGACAACGGGTTCTCCTGAGAAGCCTCAATCTGTAAGCCGGTGTTCGCGGCACCACTCAACTACGGTGCTGGCATAGATTTCACATAAAACCAGGGAGGTGGAGCAGCTGTTTCTCCTCCTCCTGTCTAACACCTTAGATTGCAGCCTGTGGGCAGACATTTTCCCATAAACACCTTCCACCTCACATTACTGGATTGGCTTGTGTTTGGATATTATCGCCATCATTTTTATTGCCTGAAGTTGCACACGAGCCTGTTGGCTTTTAAGGCCGGTTCTTATATTTAAAGACAGCACTTACAAAGTTTTAGCTGTTTTTGTGCTTTGAATGTTTAAAATGGTTATCTTTATTTAGATTTTTTTTTAAATAGTGTTTTACCACGAGGCAACAACGCAAGCCAAGATCTCCTACTTGCCACTGAATAAACTTTACACTGCAACCATGAAGCTGCAGGTTTACATTTTGTAGGTAAACTTATCAAATGAATATATTTCTCACTAAAGGATTTCTGATCTTAGTTGTCCATTTATTTGTCATGCAATCAGTGCTTAGTAAAACATATTGGCCTCATTGGCTTGCTAGGTGAAAAGCTTTAGCTTTAACCAGCAGCTCTTATTTTCGCCTCCTGTCCACTCACTCTGATGTCAGAACAAAAAGCAGCATGAAGGAGGTCAGGGCTCTAGGTTAGCTGGCCCGCCGCGCAAACATTTGCTCACAGAAGCACAACCTGCACATCCTGGCTTTCCTTTTAAGGCAGCTCCTCTGCTCCTGCTGGAGCCTTTAGAGGGAATCCGTCTGAGCCAAGTTTCCCTTGTGATGTTTAGACAAAAGAGGCTGGAGGCAGCCCTTGCCCCTGGGATGCCAGAGCCTGAGCTGTGAAACGGGGATGGAAGGAGTTTTGAGACTATTTGGTTTTTATCTGCGCTTTGTGTAAGGACATGGCTGTCGCCCTTTAGTCTAATCAGTTTCCCATCAAGGCCTAAGCATCTAAAGCCCTGGTTGAGAACTTTTATCTGATCTTATCTGAGCTTTCATTTCTCAACCAAATCAGCTTCATTTTCTTCCAAACTTTGCATGCTGCTCTTATTGGTGCCTACATTTTCCCTCTATGCCAACAATTCATTTTATTTATCTGCAACTTCCAACAAGTATTTTAAGGGACTTTACGAGACACACAGGTTAAATTAATGTCAGGTTCTAGATAATCCAGATTGAGTTCAAATTAACCCAGATACTTCCAGCACAATCTAATGATATGGTCACGTTCAGATCTAATGCATTTGGATTCACTCCTGAATATGCAGCACAGTTAGTCTGCTGCTCACACAATGCTAGCTGGTAAATATTCGTCTAATGAAGCCAGTTATATCGGGTCATAGATTTTGCAAGGATCCCTCATGCCGAGCAAGCATGGGACGACCGTAGAGAGGAACCACTTCCTTTTAACAGGAAGAAACCTCCAGCGGAACAGAACCGGGTTCTGTTTGAGCAGCCAAATGCAGAGATTTGGTTTTTCTTCCATTTTAAAAGGGATTTTTTTTCTTTCCACTGTCGCCACGTTCTTGCTCAGAATAAGGGATTGCTGCACAGTCAATGACTCGATGCAACGTGGTGTCATGGGAGCGTTTCTGAACTTGTGAATCAGCTGAGTAGTTGTACATGTGTTTGTGTGTGTGTGTGTGTGTGTGTGTTTTTTAAATATTTTTTTTTTGTGTCTGGAGTAACTTTTTTTCCCAGTCGAAGCTCTGAGTAGTCAGGATGTCATGTGGTTTTGGTGCAGGAACGAATGTGCTTAGCCCTCTAGACACAAACACTTAGAATCTGATGCCTCCTAGCTGCAGCAGCTCTGGGTACTTGACTCAGTTTTTGGTCACGTTCTTAATTATACACCAACTGAGATTTTTCCTGATTCTATCAGTTTCAGAGCATTTGCTGATTAATTGTGTGGCTCCTTAAAATTAGTCCTTTGGGAATTCCCAGTGGGTGGTAAGGATAAATCATTGCAGTTAAAAGTAGAAATAACACCGATGTATCGCTCTAACTTTGCGACGCATTCTTTAGATAGATCTGCGTGGGTATTTTAGACGAGGGAACTCACATTGTTTCTGCCTCATCCCCATCTTTTAGGCTGAGACGGCGGCCAACAGGATCTGCAAGGTGCTGGCTGTTAACCAGGAGAATGAACAGCTGATGGAGGACTATGAAAAGCTGGCCAGTGATGTGAGCACTCCCCGCTTCTTTCCCTGTGTTTGCCCATGATATTTCCTCGCAAGCCCTGTTTTTATGTTTTTGTCATCGGCCTCTCTCTGAGCTCTGCCCTCCACACTTGGGGATGTTTGTGCTCCATTCAGGTGTAGATAAGGCAGATAACAATAAACTTGAAGCCAGACAGACAAAATCAGACTTCTTTCAAGTTCCATGAATTGTGCAAATTGTGATCAAATTGTTGCCTTCTGCACATTTTGCAGTCCACAGACTGTCTGTTGTTTATTCAGGTTTAAACTAGAGCTAGTTGGCAAAGAACAAGCTGGCAATTCTCCAAATACTAACACGCTGTACCAAATCCCTTACATACAGTGTCTTCCAAAAATCTTCACACCCTGTGAATGTATTTTAACAGGATTTTTTATGATCTACATCTTATCCACAGAGATTATTTAAATCGAGTCCAGCTATGTGGAATTGAGCTGGATATAGCTAAATAGAGGGCAATTCTGTAAGAAAACCTGTCAAAAGCTGCCAAAGACTTTGGAGGAGGTTCACTTTCCAACAAGACAGCGACCATAAACATGCAGCCAGGGCTGTGATGGAATGGTTTCGATCAAAGCGCAATAATGTAGAATGGCCCAGTCAAAGTCCAGACCCAAACCCAATTGAGAATCAGTGACGAGACTTTACAGTGGATCTTTAGAGGTGTTTCCATCTTACTGAGACTGAGCTATTTCACAAGGAACAATGAGGAAAAAGGTCTGTCTCTACATGTGTAAGAGACATAACCTAAAAGACCTAGCGCTGTGATGGCTGTGTGAGGTGGTCCTACAGTGTATTGATCCAGGGGGACCTCTAGGCTAATGTTTGGAGAAGTTGAATCTTCCTCCTTGTCTACTTCAAAGTACTACTGCCTTATCAAGATTTTAAGCATAACATAAGTGGCTCCAAGCTGTAGCTTTCTATTTACTGAATATAAATGTTAATAGATTATTTAAACAATCTGTGGCCTGTTGAGTTTTCATTTTTATTTCCTATAAAAGGGGGAATTACTGCAAATTCTTCAAGGTGCCATCTTAACATAATACTTTAAGACAAAGCATAATTTGCTTTTTACCCTTTTAAAAATGTTTGCTAAGTCTAATGTACTCAAGGAATTGTGAGATAAAAAGTGAACTTAGATGGTGAGAATTTATTAGATGCATTAAGTTGCAAGAAATTAGACAAACTTTTTAGCTCACCAATAATTTCTACCTTTTCTTCCCCTCAAATACATAAATCACACCTAATTCTTTTCCTTTGCACTACCACCCCCCACCAAACACACACACACACACACACACACACTCCCCCTGTCTTTTCCAATTGCACGGCTCTCCTTTCATCTTTACTTCCCTCAACTTGTTTTTCCCTCCATCTCTGTCCTTCTATCCCTACCCTTTAACACACACACACACACACACACACACACAACCCCTCAGCTGCTGGAGTGGATCCGTCGCACCATCCCCTGGCTGGAAAACAGACTGCCTGAGAACACCATGCAGGCCATGCAGCAGAAGCTGGAGGACTTCAGGGATTACCGCCGTCTCCACAAGCCGCCCAAAGTGCAGGAGAAGTGCCAGCTGGAGATCAATTTCAACACCCTTCAGACCAAACTGAGGCTCAGCAACAGACCCGCCTTCATGCCCTCGGAGGGAAAGATGGTCTCGGTACGTCACAGTAGTTTATGAAAAAGTACAATTCAAAGATGAAATTTGCGGTCTCAGTTTGAGTCCTGTTCTGTGCAAAGCATTTTTTAACCAAAACTTCTTTGGACCTTTAAAACCTCAAAGAGTTGCATTATCTTACCAGAACAATGTAAGTGAAACTATAAACTCCTGTTTAAAGCTATGCTCTGATTTTACCTTGATTTTTTAAAATTTGTCCCTTAGCGGGTTGAAGGCTGAAAAGCATAAAACAGAGCGACTTTGCTGAAATACGTTCAGCCTTCCTGTTAACCACTCAATGTCTTGCTCTCGTGCAACCTAAAGCAACCAGAGGCATGTCTTTACAAGTCCTTGTCAGTATAATACCTTTTTTACATAGCTTCTTACACATTTTGTGCAACATTTGACTTCATGTTTAAACTCTTTATTGATACTGAAAACCTTAGGTCTGGCTAGCTTTTGGTTTTCCATGGTTAGTAATAACCTCCGTACCAACGATTGTTGTTAGTAGCACAACATATTTGCGCTTCTTGGATATGATGCGTTCCTTCTTCAGAAAAAAAAATCTGATGTTCGAATCCCATGAACTGTTCAACAGTCATGGCTCATCAAGCTGGAAAAGTAGTCACCAGATGATTTCTGGGTCCCTCTTTGATGTTGACGGTAAATAAAAAGGTGTACTGCGAAAGCAAATTTAAGTAAAAATCGGTCAGGTTATAAACAGTTCCATGGATTAATTTCTTGTTCACTGCCACTGCATTAGGCAGCAAAAAAGTTAAGTTGGCTACCCAGCATTAAATCCGAAATAGCAACTTTGAATGTAGCCCGGGATTGTTTTGCTGCGATCAAAAGATCACTTAGATCCAAGATTAGGATAACTATGAAATCCACTTTCTTTAGGCTTCTAAAAAACATAATTGTCAAATTCTAATGGTAAAGAGATATTTCAGGATTTTCTGTTGTTGTAAGCAGGTCATATGATCTGTTTATAACTCACCTGGTAGATAACTCTTAGCATCTTTTTTTTTTTTTTTAAGTAGAAATGTGCCGAAGACTGCTATTTGCTTGCTTAATAATTATATTATCATCTTTATTTGACATTTCATTTTTGTACATTCAAAGGAAATATGTTCTCTGCATTTAACCCATCCCTTTGGGAGCAGTGGGCTGCCTCGGTGGGTCTTGCTCAGGTACCCAGAGTGGCAGTCTGTGGGATTGGAACCAGGGAACTTGCAGCTTTCCTAGAACACAAGCGCCCTGCTCCAACCACGAGGCCGCCGCTTTCCCATAAGAAAGCATTTGCAACTTTATTACAACAAATACATCCTTTATTTTTCATAAGAATTGAAAAAAAACATTTGAGTGTTCAAATACCCAAATGGTGGAATCTTTTTATTTCTTACTTTAGAGATTCTATCATTTGAAAATTTTTTCTTCAATTCTTTGTAATAAAATCATTTGCGTTGACATTCAGCTTGTTTTTTGAAACTTTTAAGTAACTTAATTAAACATTGCAGTGAAAAAAAGTCCTGCTAAGTCATAAAAATTAATATCAAACTTGGCAGCATTAATTTAAAACCATGTAGACAAAGAATGTGCACCACAAAACAATGTATGTTGAATTTTGTGGAATTACTTAAACCTATATCAAGCAAATACTTCAATTTTTGTTTGTTTTTTTGTTTTTACTTCATGTCAACATTTATCTGGGTGGCTAGAATAATTTGCTAGTTGAGGGATATTTTTTCAGACAACAAAAGTTGTCAACTAGCCAAAAAACGGAGGCAATGACATCCCATACGTAACGTTACTCGTCATTTAGAAGTACCTTGTTAGCATTGTAGTTAGCTAGCAAGCTAAGCTATCTAAATGCTTAAATTTATTTCTACAGCCAAATTAGCAAACCCAAAGAGCTCTAATCCTAAAACCTTCATGGCGTTTTGTGTCAGTTATTTTATAAACTTTCAGATTGCCATCATGTTTGCATTGATTTGTTATTTACAGAGAAGGGAAGGATAATGTACAGATTAAATGGAGGTAGGAGGCAGTTCACCACCAGTGATCTTCCTGGGAGAAACGTGTACTGGAAACAGAACATGTAAAGCATTTTCCAGTCAGAGTAGGCTAACTACCTAATAGAAATGTATGACAATGTAAAAATCTATATAATAATTGTACTTAAATAGCTGTAATACTTTTATTTCCCATAAATTCAGCCTCTGTGTAAATAACCATCCAATACAAACATGTGGATCGTTTATAAAGTGTCATCAGCATAAACTGCTGTGACATTTTTGCGTTGTTTTTGATATTGGAGATTTTATACTAAATGAAGATGCCAGAGCGTTATCTCCTGAATGATAAGAATCACTTTTTTTTTTTATTTGAAACAGGTGTTAAACCTTGGACAGTGGCAACAAACGACGAACATCTAATTCAAGTGTGTTATTTCAGCTAAATTGAATTCTGGAGTGTTGCGTTTGGCTTTGTGCAGGACATCAACAACGCTTGGGGAGGTCTAGAGGGAGCAGAAAAGGGCTACGAAGAGTGGCTCCTCAATGAGATTCGCCGGCTGGAGCGACTTGACCACCTGGCAGAGAAATTCCGCCAGAAAGCGGCGATCCACGAAGCATGGACCGAAGGTGGGGAATCTTTAAAAATCCTGCATCTTCTTGCGGAAACAAAAGTTAATTTCTTTTAATAGGTGGACCTTGATTCATGCCATTTCATCATTTTCTGTGCAGGTAAAGAGGAATTGCTGCAGAAGCGAGACTACGAGACCGCCTCTCTGTCCGAGATCAAGGCTCTGCTGAAGAAACACGAGGCCTTTGAGAGCGACCTGGCTGCGCACCAGGATCGTGTGGAGCAGATTGCAGCTATTGCGCAGGAGTTAAAGTAAGATCGGATAACTGGGAGAAAGGGCCTAAAAACTGCTGCGGTGCTGATAATGTGCATAAATATCATTTGTTTTGTACAGTGAGCTGGACTACTACGACTCCCCCAGTGTAAACGCTCGCTGCCAGCGGATCTGCGATCAGTGGGACGCACTGGGAGCTATGACCATGAAACGCACTGAGGCACTGCAGGTGACGTGGGATAAAAATTATTCTGGGAAACACTTTGTTGGAATCGATGCTCAGGAAATATTTAAATGTCTCTCCTAGTTTTGAAATCACTCACTGTTACAAAAGCAGTTCAGAATTTAGAGATGAGCATGGTTTTGCCCGTAGCAGTGCTACGGGAGTGTTACTTTTGAGGAATAGGAAATCAAATGAAGTATTGATGACTGCGTCTCTAAAAAGCACGTGTACCCTTTTGCTGCTCAACAGAGAACTGAGAAGTTGCTTGAAACTATTGACGAACTGTACCTTGAGTTTGCCAAAAGAGCGGCTCCATTCAATAACTGGATGGAGGGCGCCATGGAGGACCTGCAGGACACCTTCATTGTTCACACAATTGAAGAAATCCAGGTGAGCAAGGAGCAAAACCTGAGCTAAAATGTATTTTAGTTTGATTAGGGAATGCTGGCCTCCGAGGGATGAAAATGTGTTAAATAGACTTGATTTGGACTCCACCCTCAAAGTCTTTAGACTTGATCTGAGTTGACGCTCAAAGATTTCAGACTTGAATTGAACTTTCCTCAGTCTCGGGACTCAACTTGGGGTAAAAACTTTAAGACTTAATTTGGACTTGACCGTCAAAGTCTTGAGACTTAACTTGGATTTTAACTTTAATAGTCCCTAACTGGAAGAGTTTCATACTACATTGCAAAATAATATAAAGCAACCTATAGGTCAATTTGTGTTGTTCTAATGTCTAGTACAGGGGATCTCAAAGTGGGGGTTGGGACATTTAACGAGACACCTCTTAGGGGTCGGTAGATTATGATACTAAAGTATAACTTTACAAGAGTTCTTACAAAAATGCGACTTTACTGTCGTAATTTTCTGACTTTATTCTCAGAATTTCCCAAAAAAGGGGCTAAAAGAATCCTAACCATCTCTGTCATTTTGGAGGTAACAGGCTAAAAAGTTTGGGAAACCCCTGGTCTCGGACATATTTGTTCTCAGTAAAGAAGATTATATGTTACTGGTATTGAATTGGAAGTGTTTTAAGTGTATATGTTTTAATGTAGCTTCTACAAAATAATGAAAAAAACTATTAGTTACCTTTTGTACACAGAAGAGGAAGAAAGTCGATCCTTTTTCAAAGCTATGCTGTTTCTTTGTATCTTTCCTTGTTTGTCAGGGATTGAGCACAGCCCACGAGCAGTTCAAAGCCACACTGCCAGAGGCTGACAAGGAGCGCTTGGCCATCTTGGGCATCCACAATGAGATTGCCAAAATAGTGCAGACCTATCATGTGAATATGGCCGGCACCAACCCGTACACAACCATCAACCCCCAGGAGATCAATGCTAAGTGGGACAAGGTGATGTGATTACTACACAAAGGTTATTCTTCTTTCACATAAGACAGAGTAATTGCTCATCCGTGTTTTATGTTCAACAGGAAGTTAGTTTTTTTTTCTTTTTCTTTTCTCGTAATAAACTTGGGCTTCTCTGTGATCTGTAGGTCCGGCAGCTGGTGCCTCAGCGCGACCAGGCTCTGATCGAAGAACACGCCCGGCAGCAGAACAATGAGCGTCTGCGCAGGCAGTTTGCCACACAGGCCAATGTCATTGGGCCCTGGATCCAGAACAAGATGGAGGTTGCCAACTTTTTCCCCTTTTTTTAATAACTGATTCGAGACAAGAATAAATGTCTTTTATGACAGAAAATTGTGTAAAAGACCACAGCTGTTGTTAATAATTCTTATTGGGTTGTCTTCGCCACCTGAACAGGAAATTGGCCGGATCTCGATCGAAATGCACGGGACCCTGGAGGACCAACTGACGCACCTCCGCCAATACGAGAAAAGCATCATCAACTACAAGCCAAAGATCGACCAGCTGGAGGGAGACCACCAACTCATTCAAGAAGCTCTCATCTTTGACAACAAACACACCAACTACACAATGGAGGTAAACATGACCAAGGAGGAGGCACGTACTGCCATTTGGACAGTCCAAATAACAATGTTAATTTCTGCTGAAATATTGACTGTGCAAACATTCCTGCTTTACTGTTTGTCACACAGCACAAGGCAGCTAGTTAGTTCGCTTAAACTTAATTTACCCAAAATGTGACAGTGTAAATTTTTTTTTTAAGAATTTACTTTTGTTGAACAAAACAAAGGAGAATTTCATGAAAGAGGAAAAAGCTGGAGAAGAAAGGGAGCCATAGTGGTGTAAATGTGGCTGAAAAGCATTCAGAGATTGAAGACAATGGTTAATAGGCTGGTGTCATTCTGCATACAGTAGGACAATAGGCGGGCAATTACAGGGCCGAAAATATTATGACAAGGATTTACTCAAAGAAAGAAAATCCTGTCACCGACCCTGTCAGATATATTTGCCCTGTAATCAGTAGTAGATTTCAGGCCCCGCAGTAGATGAAGCGAGCTACAAAAGCAAAGACTGAACCGCAAACCCCAGCCTGGCTGTGAGACCCCTTCGTCATCCGTGTCCGCTTCATGCCTTCGTCTGTCTCTCTCTCTGCCGCGCAGCACATCCGTGTGGGCTGGGAGCAGCTACTCACCACCATTGCCCGCACCATCAACGAAATCGAGAACCAGATCCTGACACGAGACGCCAAGGGCATCAGCCAGGACCAGCTGAACGAGTTCAGAGCCTCCTTCAACCACTTCGACAGGGTCAGTACTGAGTTACTGTGCAGATTCAGAGCCGCGGTTAGACTGAGCTGGGGGGGAAGAGACCAACCCTAATTACTTGCAAAACTCAGAAACGTATACTCTCTGAATTTCAATTGTTACTGTTACACTGTTACATACAATTGTGTAGGTCTTTCCTCTTCTGATTTGTGGAATTATTAAGGAACAATATAAAAAATGTAGAGATTTGGTAAATTTCATCTTAAATATTATGTGAAATAGCCTTTTGTAGTTAAATTCTAATGTGACGGCTATTGTAAGTTACATCCTCGGAAACACTGATGAAAATCACATACTTTTTTTCTAGCAATTAGGTGTTTCCTTTTAACAGTATGTTCCTCCACAACCTGATCTCATCCACCCATCCATCTGAGATAAGGTTATAGGGGTAGCAGGCCCAGGATGCAGACCCGGACATTCCTTCCCCCAGCAACACGTCTTTTCATCCTACGGGATACCAAGATGTTCCCAGGCCAGAAGGATGATAGATTACAACCCCACCCCCACCGTGATCTTGATCCAATGCCCAGTCCTCCTGGACCAAGTCCCCTTGATGTGGAGGAGCTCTTCACTCTTTCTCTAAGGCCCAACCGCTGGAGGAAACGGCCATGTGCGCAATCAAGGCCGACGATGGGATAGCAAGGGATAAAGTCCCCAAAAAGGGGGGTTAATTTTCCAAAATTGTCTTTTGAGGCAAAAAGAGAGAAATGAGTTGGTCAAGGTGAAAAACTAAACTGAGAACTGCTGGTTAAAAGAAAATCCCAAATTCAAAAAGCATGCCTGACGCGATGAGACGAAGGGGAAATTTAAACGGTGTCTAATCAGACCACTAAACGGAACAAAGGGGTTATATACTAAACACTGTCAACACTATGAAATTAAACACCCCCACTCCTCGTGATGTCAGAGTCCATGGTTCATAGCAAGAGCAGGTAAGTCTGCTCCGCCCTCTTTCTTTAGGATCAGGTGTTACGCGTCCAGGGTAACTCAGAACACAGAAGTCCTTACATCAGGCTTTTTAAATGACAAAGCAACCCAGCATCCTTCTAAACTCCAACTCAGTGAAAACCAATAACTCAAGATCAAATAGTGAGGGGAAAGTTTATAATGTAAAGCTTAACGGCATGGAAATTAAGAAGGACATTTTAAACGTTTCAAGGATCTCGTCGTCGCAGTCGGGATTCATAGCTGAGGGTGGCAACATTGACTGCGCTGGAAATTCAAGGAATGAGGCCCCAAGCCATCCGACGCTCTCCCACTCTAGCCGAGCTCACTCACGAACGAGGCAACAAGATGCTTGAACTCTGCTTGAGATGGAGGCTGACCCCCTAACCAGGGGAATGAGCCACCTTTTACCAGTTTAAACCCGTGGCCTCAGACTTAGAGGAGCTGGCGCTTCACTCGTGGCCATTATCGGATCCAAGGCGTGCTGAAGAGCATGGGTCGAAGACGCCAACGGAGCATCATCTGCAAAAACAAACAAACATGAAGTTCCCAAATCGGGTTTGTCGTTAATTATGATGCGATGAATCTTGTCTAGTAATTTAAAGGAGGGGTTTTGGGCTTAAGTTATTTAGAAATCATTAACTTAATTTTTCTTGTTACATATTCTGCTGACATGCAATGAAATGGATGTTGACTTTTCTTGAAGGTATTTTAACGGAGGCATCTCTGTTCTGTTTGAAAGAAAATCATCTATTTTTGCCTGTTTAGCTCATAGTTTGTGCTGTTACATTTGTGTGCCGTTGACGATATGAATAAGCCGTCCTGGAGGCCCTGTAATCTGCCTGCCACACTGCACATTAACGCCTCTGAATGCCCTCACCCAGCATGGCAGCACTGCTGCCACCATGTGTTCACCTGCCCGGTCCTAATCGATATGCACTGTGTTCTCTGTTTTCTGTCTCTTGTGCATGGTCCTCTCCCTTCACCCTCACCTTCTTTTCCTCCTCACCCCCGTGCATGGTGCACTTCCTCCACCTACCCTGCCCTACACCTCCCTCACCCCCCCCCCCCCCCCCCCCCACCGTCCCCCACACCGTCCCCTCGCCATCACTGATTCGGCTGTATGTGTCGCTGCATGGCCTGTGGCACCCTTCCCCCCCCACCTCCCCCCCCCACGGCGCCTCTCTTCACCCGGCTCTGGCCTGCCCACACGACAGGACCACTCGGGCACTCTAGGCGCGGAAGAGTTCAAGGCCTGCCTGATCAGCCTGGGCTTCGATATCGCCAACGACGCGCAGGTATTTGATCGTAGCCACACTCCTGCAGTGAGAAGATTAACTGATGTTTTTTTTTTTTCTTGTCTTTTCTCTCTCTTGCACTTTCCTCTTTTATTCCTACCTCTGCCCTTTACGCACCCCGTCTGACCTTACTTGATAATTTCCCACACCTTGCAACGTCCACAATCTGGATTGTTGTGGATTTCCTGCCTAAATCCTATCACTCCACCTTTCTTCTCCTGGTTTCCTGTGCTTTCCTTTCCCTTCCTCTCCTTTATTTCTCCTCTGCTGCTGCTGTTTTTTTTTTTCCATCGCTGACCTTGTAGAAGAGAACAGGAATCATGGATGCAGACGACTTCAAAACCTGCCTTATCTCCATGGGTTACAACCTGGTAAAGCAATGAGTACTCTGCAAGTATGAAATTGTGATTGTGTGTGCCCGGACCACTTGGAATTGGTTATGGATATAAATCTAATGCGATTCAAAACTGGAAAAAGTGGACAATCTGGATGTCTAATGTTGTATTTAGTTCTTTTGAAAAATTCTTCTTTTAAATGCACGGAAATCTGTTTAACACTACGTGAAATTTAATGTGTAAATTTTGCCATCTTGTGCCCTTAATTAGTGGTTGGTGTGCGATATCTGTGACTATAGCAGCTTCATGTGACCTCTCTGCCGCCACCAGGGTGAAAACGAGTTCTCCCGCATCATGAGCGTAGTGGATCCCAACAGAATGGGCATCGTCACCTTCCAGGCCTTCATAGACTTCATGTCCCGCGAGACGGCCGACACGGACACAGCCGACCAGGTCATGGCGTCCTTCAAGGTTCTCGCTGGGGACAAGGTACAGTATTGCAGGGCTGTCTGAAAACAACCTTAAGCTACTAAGAAACCCCAACAAACCCCTGCAGCACGAGTTGATTTAGGTAGAGAGAAACGACCTCGGGGAAATGCAGTGCTGTGGAAAATGTTGGTGGGATTTTATGGGACAGACCAGCTCACAGTGTGAAGTGGAAAGAAAACGAGTGGTTTTCAACTTATTTATTTTTTCGCTAATCTGTCTGAAAAGTATGTCGTATTTATAAATCCATTTTTTTTTACCTCCACATAGCTGCAAGTCTTTGGGAACCTTTTTTTTTTTGCCAAATTGCTAAAACTCACATTAAACGGTAACTGTGAACATCTGTCACAGATTTGGAATTTGACGAGGCCATAAATATTCTTGGCTCTAAACCCTCCAGTTGTAGCTGTAGTTGTATGTTTATTATCGTTATCTTGATGGTGGGTGAAACTCTACCCCTCAATATTTTTGTAGCCTCTAGTCGATTTTCTTCCAGGATTGCCTTGTATTTAGATCCACCCATCAACTCTGAACAGCTTCCCTGTGCCTGCTGATGAAAAGCATCTCTAAAGCATGATGCAGCCCACATGGTGCATCGTGGTGGAGATGGGGCGTTTAGGGTAAAGTCCATTGTTGGTTTTCTCTTTTTCTTTTCTTTTTTTTTTAAGTTGGCCAAACAGTTACAGTTTAGTCTCACCGAACCAAAAGCACTTTCTTCCACATGTTTACAGTGGATCTCTGCAGCTCCTCCAGAGGTACCATGGGTCTCTTGGCTGCTTTCCTGAATGATGCTCTGTGCATAGAGAGCATTAATCTTAACTCTTTCTTGGTCGACTCGCATGTCATGGTTGGTTTTGCTGTTGTGCAATGATCTGTCTATTAGCGGATTATGTCCTTTATTTTCATCCCTGCTGTGTTCATTAGTCTTTATGTTACTGTTTGTTCCCAAATATCCTCTAACAAAGAGTCCTTCATAGAACAGCTGCATTTATAGCGTTCAGAAGGACCTTGTTTATCACTTAGATGACTTCCAAAGGCCATTGACTGCAGTAGATTTCTTTCACAAATACATGCTGTACTTTTAAGCTTATTTATTTGTAAAAAACATAAATACTGTGTATAATTTTCGTTCCACTTCACAACTGTGGACTACCTTGTGTTGGTCTGGCTTTATAACTGTGCAAGGCACTGGATTTAATTCGATCCATTCCAAGAGTTGAATTTCCCCAAACATAAAGGGGGGGGGGGGGGGGAAGCTGTTTTTATTTAGTCATAGAAATGATTATACAGAATTCCATTGCATAATAATAATAATAATAATAATAATAATAATAATAAAAAAATTAGGGTTCCTGGCTGTATTTATTCTTTTAGATTTTTAAATAAACAATGCATGCAGTATATTGAAATGGGTGTTATTATTCCAAATGGCATAATAATGATAAAACTGTTTGCTTATTTCTGTATATCTGATCTGATTGTTCACGTTTCCATCAGCTGCCCACACCCTGTGTTGCTGTATCACAGCTGTTATCCTTGCATAACAAAGCTGAAACACAGTTTTTCTGGCTGTCTGCAGAATTACATCTTAGCTGACGAGCTGCGTCGAGAGCTGCCCCCAGACCAGGCCGAGTACTGCATCGCGCGCATGGCCCCTTACACCGGCCCCGACGGCGTCCCCGGAGCCCTCGACTACATGTCCTTCTCTACGGCTCTATATGGAGAGAGCGACCTCTGAACACTCTTGTCCGGCGTCCTGACCTGGGACCACCGCTCCCTGCTCTGTTCACCGCCACGTGCTCCGACCATCACTATTCTCCTGTCCAGCTGCGCTCATTTTTTTTTTTTTTTTTGTATGTTTCAGGCCTTATGTTTTTGTCCGTATCCTCTGTGTCCTCATGCCTCCCCCCCCCCCACCTGTCCAGTTTCCTCACCGCTCCCTCACACTTGTCTCTTTTGTGTTTGCTTTTCCATGCAAAGCAGCGACTCTCCAGGTTTACAAAGAGGGAGAGATAAAATGTTCTTTTTTTTTTCTTGTCATTTATTTTCTTCAGAAAAATGAATAAAGTTAACATATTTTATTATACTGAACAAAAAAAAAGTATTTTTCTTGACGTGGTTGAAAGAGACAAAAAAATTGTAATAAAGACAAAAAAAGCCTATACTTTGTGAATTTTTGAAAAAGGATCATAGGTGTGTGTGTGTGTGTGTGTGTGGTGGGGGGGGGGGGGACCAACCAAAGAGTAACTTCATACAGCACTCTGTTAAAGTATTCATACAGTTAATAATTGAGGCCCTCAATGTATGTACTGGTGTTATGTCATAGAGTCTAGACCATCAAAGAGTAGCACACAGTCGTGAATGGGAAGAAAAATGCAAAAGACCCCTTTTCAAATGTTTTAACAAATAAATCTGGAATGGTGTATGTATTCAGTAGTTTCCCCACAGATCTTTAATTGGATTTTGGGTCTGGACTTTGAGCCACTCTAACACATTAAAATGTTTTTATTTAACTTCATATTGTCATCTTGGTGAAGGATGAACGTCCACCTCAAGTCTTTTTAATTCTACTTCTAACATATTTGAATCCAGGATTGATCCTTATTAAGCTTCCTCCAACTTCCAGCTTCCTCTATAGTGGAAAAGTATTCAAAAAAAAAAAAAAAAAAAGTATTCAAAGACCGTGATACTGCCACTACCAAGTTTCATGGTGGGAATGGTGTGTTCATGATAATATGCAGTGTTGGTTGGAAGGCTTTTGGTGTCATCTGAGCAGAGCAGCTTTCCTTCCCATGTTTGCTATCTCCCCTACTTGGCTTGTAGTGAACTGTCAATAATACATGTTACAGCCCTTTTTTTTTTTTTTTTTTTTTTTTTTTTTTTTACTTTTTATAACTTTCTTTTCACACTTCCATGAAGAGCATCAGGCAATTGAGACTGCATACGAGTGCACAGGGGACTTGAGATAAAAAAAATGTAAACATTGCATTTTCCTATCACTTTATACCTTGCAGAACTTTTTTTGTCTGTCACACAAAATTCCAATAAAATACATTGAAGTTTATAGTACAGTTTTACAATATGAAGAACTGGAAGGGGACGAAACATTTTGCAATGTCCTGTATCAAATCCTCTCTAAAACCACTGAGGGTTGTTTTTTTTTATACATATATAATTGAAAGGTGCTTAGTTTTAAATCAGAGCCAGTTAGAAAGTAATGCTGAACAGCCTAGACAACTAAAGTTTTTTTTTTTTTTTGCTACAATATTTTTTTCTCTCCAGAATTTACAGTAAACACAAACAACCATCAATTTCTATCCAAGTGTGGCATTTCTAACGTTCTTTGGCAAATGCAAAACCTTTGAAAAGTATTCATAACCCTTGAACTATTTTAGATTTCATCACATTACAATCACACATGCCACAATAGTTTATAATACCCCAGCATAAATATCATGGGATTGAGGAATGGAAGATGCATAATACAAAGCTGTGGCCTGCATCTGTATTTGGCTCCTTTTACACATCATCTTGAACATTTTCTCCAGGGAGAAACATGGTGGCAGCAACATTTTTGCTGTAGGGATTCTTTCTTAAGCAGAGACCTTAGCTGGTCAGAGTTGATGGGAGGATGGATGGAAAATGTCCAAAACAGACGAGAAGACAACCATCGGAACTATTTACCGCGACATCGTCGCTGCCCGGAAGGTTTTGCACGTCGGACACAGGAAAGAAACGCAAGCTGTGACCTGCCTTCTCAACATTTGACAACAGAGGGACATGTAGCTGAAGAAAGAAGTCATGTTTAACTTGAAGACGCTGCACAGAAACAAAACTGTCAAATATGGAGTCCCCATGCTGGTAAGGAAGGTTTCGGTCTTACGTCACAGGTGTTTACGCACGCGACCTGACTTTAGATGAGCTAGCTAGTTAGACTAAAGTACCTCAGTTTACTCGTCACTCACATATACACTAGACGTCGAAACTATGCTATTATTTCCCGCTTTGACATATCTGAAAGCATGCTAGGTTTGATCATTTAGGTGTAAAAAAAAAAAAAAAAAAAAAAAAAAAAGCATGTAAATCTGGTGTCATTTTGCATTTTACGTCGTTGTTGTGTTGCAAGCTGTAAGCTACTAATGCCTTAAAAAGAGACGACTGACAAAACTAGTATTAACTAATCAATATTGTTAACGTAAACGTCATCAAAATGACACTTTCTAGATTTGTGTGAACTGGTAATTTTCTTTGTGTAGTGCGTAAGTATAATTACAGTTTTACTTGTGCAAAACAAAACAAATGGCTTCCACTAACATTTGTGGTTTTGTTGTGTTTTGTTTTTAGTTGCTGGTCGTTGGCGGCTCCTTTGGCTTGCGGGAGTTTGCCCAGATCCGTTATGATGCCCAGAAGATCAGAAAACGGGTTTGTACCAAGTGATTTCATTTCCTATAGCGATAAACTGAAGACGATTCAAAACAAACGCCGTGTAGCCCCGTGACCGGCGTGTTTGCTCCTCCTGGTGGCTGGAAGTGTAATTGCAGCTTTAACTACGCAGGGATGATTCGTGTTGAGCCGATCTCGATGTCAGTTCCAGCGCAGTCAAACTGAATAACAAAATAAAATGAATTTGCTTTGTCATCCTTGATTAAAACTGTTAGCATCAGAAATAGAAGAAACTTTTAAAGTAGGCATTTTTAAAAAGGGTCTGCGTTTAGAGAAGAACCCATTAAATGTGCTGTTTGGCCTGTTTTTCTTTGCAGCGATACACTGTTTAACGCCTACTCACACTTGGTTTACTGTTATAATCCAAGCTTGCTGATGACTGTCACTAAGGGCTAGTAAGGGCTAGTTTGTGTTCATTTATCATAATCTTTCTGAAATAACTCTTTAGTTCTGTATGATGTCACGCATCACTTTGCCCAGTGGTCTAAAATCTCAAATCCTTGAGGGCTGGTGTTCTGCAACTTTTAGATTTGTTCCTTGCCCTACACAGATGAATCACATGGCTAAACTGCCTCGTTAGCAGGCAGTCAAAGGCTGCTTCTGAAATGTTCTAATTATACCTCCTAGCTACTGTTCCTTACCCTTTCATGAGGTCAACAGTAAGAACACTATTGTGGGGAGGAAAGGCGCTTTGACTGCTGTGTCGATTTCAGAAAGGCATGGATGTCAAATCCAGGCCTACAGCCTTCTGAAAAAGAACCTGAAAAGAACGCAAGTTAGACAAAGGTATATGCAAAATAAACGTTTATAACATGAATAATCTGTGTTTGGTTTTGATATATATATATATATATATATATATATATATATATGTATATGTTATATTTCGTCACATGACAGCTGCTGATTTCATTTCTTCCTTTGATTTAAAACGTTGCTGTTACACCATTGGATCTCTTCTTTCCGGACATTATTGTTAATATACGTGAGGTTGGCTGTGCTTATCCGTCATGTAACGCAAGGGATTCTGGGATTCCTTACAGCTCCTTAGCCTGAGTAAGGGACATCGCAAGCTTCCTATGCTAGAGGAACCATGATAGAAAGCATACAGGCTACTTTTCCTACCTCCTTCCTTACTGTCTGCACTATTCGGACAGCACTTATCATGGCGACCGCTGACACACTTCTGCTTTGGCTAAAGAGTCCTCGCTCTATAAGGGTATTCGGATGGATCCCAGCTGTGCACAGTTCTGCTAATGAGGTGAGTTGAAGCAGAGACACAGCTTAATGTTGCAGCACACCGGCCCTTGAGGACTGGAATTTGAGCCCACTAATTAGCCTGTTGATTATGTCATCATGTAGGATTTGCATTTGTTTAATTCTGTCATGTTTTGTGTCCAATTAAACGTTATTTCGGTATGTCTGAACGTTTGTTAAAGCTTCTCTCAATTGAATTTTTGTACGTTTTTGTTGTAGGAAATCAAAACGAGTGTGAAACCTGGACAGAAAATGTACATGTTAAGATTAAGATTTTGATCGCAGCCACTCATCGAACACTTTAAAACTTTGTTCCTCTTTAAAAAAACAACTTATTTCTGTTAAAAACCTTAGCATAAAAAATACAACACATCTGCTGTCATTGCAGCTATTATCCTCCGCAATTGTCACAGAACAAAGTTCAAAACGACTGAATCTGTGCCTGCTGGAGGTTTCTTCTTGTTAAAGGGGAGTTTTCCTCTCCACTGTCACTACATGCATGCTAGGTATGAGGGATTGCTGCAAGATCAGACACTGTCCACTGTAGCTATGCGCTCATCCAGATGTGTGCATATTAAGTTTAAAGTAAAATCACAGATATGACACAAAACTAGTCATTTTTAGTGGCAACTTCCTGGCTTTAAGAAACACTAAAAGAAATCAAGAAATAGCGTTGTGGTAGTCGGTAACAGTCACTTTTTTTTAGCTCAAGCAGAGGGCGAAGAAATGGAATCACTCAATTCTGAGAAAAGAATTATGGATTCATAAAAAAGAAGCAAACAAAATAACACTTCAACATACCACTAGTACTTTGTTGCATCTCTTATGGCTTCTATAACAGCTTGCCGTCTCTGAGGCACGGACGTAATGAACAAACAGTAGTCTTCATCAATTTGGCCCCAACTTTCTCTGATTGCTTTTGCCAGATCAGCTTTCCAGGTTGGAGCCTTATCATAGAACATTTTCTTCAACTTCCACCACAGATTTTCAATTGGATTGAGATCCGGACTATTTGCAGGCCACAACATTGACCTTATGTGTCTTTCTTCAAGGAAATATTTCACAGTTTTTGCTCTATGGCAAGATGCATTATCATTTTGAAAAGTGATTTCATCATCCCCACACATCCTTTCAATTGATGGCCTAAGAAAAGCCAAATAAGAGAAACATATTACCTGATGAAATGGTGGTCTTTAGTTTGATTCATCCACAACACATTCTTTTACAAGGTTCTGGGAGACTTTAGCTAGTTCTTGATGATGATTTTGGGAGACCAAGACCTGCACCTTGCAACCTAACTCCTTATTCCACAATTATGGAAAATGCAGGAGACTCTTATCAAAAGTAAAACACTAATAGTGCTTGTTAGCAATTCCTGCAGCCTCTTCAGTGCTGCCGTCAACCTGTTGGGGGCCTCCATGATCTGTTTCAGTCAGAAATATCCCATTTAAAAAAAAAAAAACATCCCTGTTGTCCTGTATTTTCTCCAGTAATTATTGACTGCCTTCACATTGCCCTAGTTTGCATACAATGCTGTGACATCATTTTTGATCTTTTGCAAACTCTCTGCAACACGTGGTCCTATGTTAAGGAAAGGCGAGGGCAGCTTTTAGTTGTTTTTTTCTATAATCCATTTCTCTTCTCGTTTTCAGAATATATGTCACATTGCATGGGGGAACTGTTTTTTTACATCACAAACAACTGGGGTCTGTTCTTCGTACGTTGCTTAAAACATCCGAGACCAAATGACACATCCAAGATGATTTCATCCGGCTAATCATGATCCGGCTAATTGGGTTCTTCGAACACACCTGTTGTTTACGATTAGTATTGCTGGATTGAGTTATCTGAGATAACGGCGCGTTCATGCGTCGGTTTAAAAGGAGAAATATGTCGATAGTAGAAACGATGATCAGCAACGCTGCTATTGGCTGTTCAGCATGGCCAAAGAACGCCCACAGTTTTTCTCCCAATCAGAACACGAGCTTTTAATGGAAGGTTATGCCAAATTTGAGTCATTAATTAAAACGACAGGGGATTTACACAATAGTCACAAAAAAGTTACTGGAATATTACAAGCAACAGTGAATTAAAGAGTTTTAAACAACTTCATGATAACTATAACCTGGAAAAATGTGATTTCTTTAGATACCTTCAGCTAAGATACCATTACGATAAAAATATAAAATTTTTGGAGGAGGAAGACAGGTATACTTAAAATTTTATTAGATTCCAGCAACGGAAGACCTCCCAAAAAAATAAACAATATCCAAACTATACTCATGTCTACAAACAGAGAGAAAATGTAATACAACATATCTTAAGATTAAATGGGGAAAAAGAAGCTAAAATAACAATAACTGATGATGTTTGGTTAAATATTTGTAATTCTGTGATCCACACGTCAAGTTCTGACTTATGGAGGGAAATTTTCCTGGACATGCATGGTGCGTTTTTTTGTTACACCTAACATTAAAAGTAAACATTGTAACGACACTGAAAAGGCAAAATGTTGGAGGAACTGTGGGAATGTGTCTGCAGGACATTTTCATGTCTTCTAGGAATGTACTAAGATCGCATCCTACTGGTCAGGAGTGAAATCAATACTAAAATGGACTTAAATTTATGCTGTGATTTTACTACAGTTTTCCTGGGTAGTTTACCCCAAGAGCTGAGTTAGTCCGATAGATATCTCCTAATATTAATAGCAGGTGCAAAGAAAGCTATAACTCGCAGGTGGCTTGATGCGGAACCACCATCATGTTCTGACTGGAAGGACATAATTGAGGAAATTCACACAATGCATGACTTTTTCATTAAGACTTGCCACTTATAAATACAATAAATACTGGAAAAAATGGAACATTCATCAGAACCTGACACCAACTGTATAAGTAATATAATTACTTTTTTATTTATTTTGGATTATTTTGGATTATTATTCAACTGCTCCTGTTAAACTAGTTGCTCTGTATTTTTTGTTGGAGGGGGGTCCAATTGATGCATGTATGCATGTATGTATGCATGCATGCATGCATGTATGCATGTATGTATGTATGTATGTATGTATGATGTTTCTAAAACTACTAAAATGACAAAAATAAAGTATTAAAAAAAACCCGACAGGGAACACCTCAAAAAGTAGCAGACAAATTAAATGCGTAAGTGCTGTCCATGGTAGATGTTTCTATCACTTTCTACAGTATGTATTTTTGCATTTTAATAATTTCATATTTACTTTGTTATTTTATGTCTGAGACTCCACGGGACCCACTAGAACATGGGGACAAGTAAAAGTGAAGTACAAGAATATTCTACAAAATGGTAGCCTTTAATTATTATACTGTATTTTCAAAAGCCACTTTTAAATGCACTCAAAAAAAACTCTGTATGAACATAAAAAAATCACTCCTCCGTGTTGAACACTTAATGTGTGGTTCCAACAAATTATGTAAATAACAGCCTCACGAGAAAAACGATATCTCTCTACAATTACACTGTCGCGCTGCTCTAAAGGATCCTGTCTGTCTCGCAATACGCGATTAATTAGAAAAGCTCGGCGAATTATTCTGGCAGGCTAATGTGTCTATGAGGGATCTTTTGTTCTTGCTAACTTTAACCAATATTTTATCAGTCAAATGCTTCTGATTGATATTAGTCCAACCTTTCTTTGTACTCATGTCAGCTTCTTGAAAAGTAAATGATTTAAAAATGCATTGGTCTTCATATGTACTGAATTACACCCAAAACGTACCACACCTTGTGGGTGCTTCAAGTGTACTTGGAGATACTTGCGCTGAATGCAACCAAACCCTGCTTTCAGAGACATGTTCAGAGGCGTTTAATGATGTGGCAACACTGAGGTTACTGAACCAACATGACTCAGTTTAAAAATATCTATTGCTGCAATTCGAAACATGAATAACACACATTCAATTCAATTCAATTTTATTTATATAGCGCCAATTCATGAAACATGTCATCTCAAGGCACTTTACAAAGTTAAGTTCAATCATATTATACAGATTGGGTCAGATTATACAGATTGGTCAAAAATGTCCCTATATAAGAAAACCAGTTGATTGCATCAAAGTCCCGACAAGCAGCATTCACTCCTGGAGAAGCTTAGAGCCACAGGGAGAGTCGTCACATGTGTTGTCATGTTTCTTCTAGGGAAAACAATAACCAGGTTCCAGTGAGCTGTGCTTGTACAGGGTCTTGTAAAAGTATTCACAGCCCTTGACTTATTTTTCACAACACATATTTTACTTAAATAGTAACTAAACCCCACATAAACTTTTTTTAAACACATAAACTGTATAAATGGGGCCTTACTGGGACTATCATTATGTTACTAAGCAAATCTTAACATCTTTGTGAAAACTTGTTTAATTCTGGAATATTTGTCTTAAGGGTTGAAACATGGCTACTGAAGTTGAATTTTCGGTACAGCTTGGTGAATGTCTATGTCACAGCCCCTGGCTACGGCAGACTTCCCTATCTCCTCCGCTTATAAAGCTGCGATCTAATCCTGTTTACAAGAAATAAGCCTGCTCGCGTACATGTTGCTATGACAGCAAGTCCAGGATGACTTTCGAAGAACCAAACAATCCAAGATCATACCAAATCGTCAACAATCAAATCCAGCTAACTGAGTTAGCGACATACGAAGAACTTGCCCCAGGTGTTTTAACAGGGGTGTGTACACTGCTGTACGTGTGCACACAGCAGCCTAAAGCGTACCTGATGTTGAGACACAGCAGTCACAAAGCCCTCACCATCGAGGGTAAGTGTTGCTGCTGTTTACTGCATAAACAAGCTAAAGTTAGTCTCAACATTCTCGGTTTACAGAGAGAGCACTCACTTAAAAGTTTTTGTGCAAAAAAAAACAAAAAACGAACAATGTTGTTAGGTTAAAAGAGTTTAAAAAAGTTAACTTTTTAAAAAACAAGGGTTCTGTTTAGATTTAAACTGAGTATGATTCCTTTAATGTTTTTTTGGCCTTTCTGCACACAAGAAACCAACAGATCTTAACTTGCAGGAGGCTTGCCGCTCTTGTCCTCAAGAGCAAAGCGGTCCACCTTAAAATCTATCAGCGCAAACTGCTAAAAGATGTGCTCAATCATAGTCTGGATACAGATAAGACCTCCTTTGGATCAGGATTCAGATGGTGGTCTCCCGTGAGGGGACCTCTCAAGTGGAGAATCTTTGTTTTTTTATTATTTTGTTTTTTCTTCCTCACAGATCTGTCAGCGGGATGCGATTTTACTAATATTTAAGAGGGATCTATCTGTTTCTGGCCAACGTACACCCTCTGTCACTTCTAAGGATGTGGGGTACAAAACCACACTCCAAGATGAAGCAAAAGCGGAAAGACTAAATAGACTTGGATAAACCTCAGTATGTAAGAGGTTTTACTTTCTTTTTACAATAACAAAAATCCAAAGGTACCGGACATAAAAACAAGAGCTGATATTGGAGTAAATGACAACCGATCGGTAAACTGCGGGCTATGCAACTCTGAGCCGCTACGATCTTGGTGCGAGCGCTCTCTTCCACTGACGGACTGATGCAAATCGTCTGGGTGGGAGCCGCATGGCCGTGGCATCTTTTATTACCGTTCATGTGAGGCGGCCGTTGACGGTGGACAGTGTTGGTGGATGAGCGCTCTGTGCCCCCCGGGCCTTGTATCTGTGCATCCCCCCCGCCCCTCCACAGACACGCACAGCTCGCTCTCCTCCTGCGAAGGTGTGTGCGGCACACACGGCCTCTCCAACCCCCCGTGGAGAAGAAATTCGCCTCCGCCTGCCGCATGTGTGGCTGCGCACTTGATTTAATGCACTGAATAATTAAACAGTCGAGACAAGGCGCATTATTAAAAGCACTCTTCCAGTTTTTGCTTGGATTGGTATCGGCTGATTACATTAGCCAGCTCTCGCTCTCTCTCAGATATCACATATATGCTGAAACCACTGTCGGAGACTAAGTCCAGTGTGATTAAATTTGCATTTCTCTTCAATGGTTTAATTTAGCCTCCAGGCAGGGATGAACTTCAAGGCTTTTATTCCTCGCCGGACTTGTTTCTGTTTTACCTTTTAGTGGCTTCATGTGGATGTTTTTCAGGTGTTGGACAGTTGGTATGATTCTCATTTTTCAACGGTTTGACAGCTGCAAAATATTCTCTAAATAATTGATTAGCCTTGGTAATCTAGCTCTAATTAGTCAGTCATGGAATAGTGAAACTCATCAGTCACACACACACACACACACACATAGAAAACCCTCAGCATTGTTACAGTGAAATATAATGAACTCATTAAAAGTAATGATCAGAACGTTACGGATCTATTCTTTGGCCAAAATGCATTTTAATTGCTTTTTAAAACCCTGATAGCTTTGGACCGGACTCCTGACCACAAAAAAAAAAAAAGATTTAATGAAGCAGATTATTTTTATTTTTTTAAAGCCGTTTAAGTTGAATTAGGCGACTAATTAAACGCTGAATTAGATTCTCCTCAAAATTTTAGGGAGACTTAACTTTCTATTGATAGAAGGTCCTTAGTTCTCACCCACATTTCCACACCTTGCAAAAAATCTGCATTACTTCTGAATTTTTTTTCATATTTTATCACATTTAAACCAAAAACTTCAATGTGTTGAAGTTTTTTGTGCGGCAGACCAGACAGATTAGAGTCTAATTGGGAAGCAGAACAACTCCTTCACAGCTAAATGTTTTAGGGGACGTTTCTACCGGCTAGCGGCTGCAAATGAATCCAAACTCAGTCGTGTTCGATGATGAGCACCTGTGAACAGCAACGTTCAAATCTTGCCAAAGACTCTCGACTGGGTTAAGGTCTGGACTTGGGGCCCTGGTGATTAAAAAGCTTCCCCACACCTAATCACCTACTGCATCTACTGCCACCACCATGGTTCAGTGTGGGGATGGTGTGTCTGGAGACTTCATTTTTAACCCTGCATGGTGTTTTGCACGGAAGGGAAATGCTCAGTTTTCATCTCCACTGACCAGAATACCATCTTCCACATGTCTACTGGGTTCCACTTGGCTTATGGCAAACGCCTTCCTGCTTTTTTTTGTTTTAACAGGGACATTCTTCTTGCCACCTTTCTACAAAAAGGCCAGATTTGTCTAATAAATCTCCTGTCAAAAGAACTTCCTGCCTGAGGTGTGGATCTCTGCAGCTCCTCCAGAGTTGCCATGGCCCTCTTGGCTGCTTCTTTAATTAATCCTCTCCTTGTCCGTTAAGGCGGACGACCTTGTCTCATTAGGTTTTAAGTGGGTCCGTTCTCACTTTTTTTAGATAGAATGAGCAATGATCTATAAAAAATGTCCAGAGCGTTGCGCTAAACTCCTCAGAGTTTAAGGAGTTTATTTCAAACATGTAAAGAACAAAAAAATAAAACAAAATTAATCAAATTTGCTTCCCCAAAGTGACTAAATCTAAAACAAATTCAGGGGGTAAGAATGGCTGCTCTGTAGCTATGAAATGCTTTTCGTTTGTCAGATGATGTCACTAAAGAGGAATTGATATTTGAAGTTAGGAGACATATGATGTCTTAAGGGAACCTTTTTAAAGCAGAAGTCTTTCACTGCACCAATAAAAACAGTCAGTTTTTTTTCCTCTGTCGTCTTGCAGCTGGATCCTTCACTGGAGGCTCAGGTGAATGCGCAGAAGCAGTCAGTCATACTGGAGGAGGAGTATGAGGTAAGCAGGGCCAGGCTCAGAGATGCTGGGGATGGGTTGATGAAAGAAAACATCTCTTGGGTGTCCTTACTTTGTAGCACAATTCATTTGCCTACAATGTTTTGATTGTGGTTAAAAGGTTTTAATCACAGAGGGTGATGTCTTTTAATTGTGTAGCCTTCTTCAGTGAGTAGATTTTGCTCAAAGTAGAGCTGCTGCTGCTTCCCATTGAAAAGAGTCGGTTAAGGTGGTTGGGGTATTTGAGCAGGATGGCCCCTGAGTGCTTCCCTTTGGAGGTTGACAGGGCATGGAGACCCCGGACGACCCAGAACTCGCCGGGAGGACTCTATGTCCTGTCTGGCCTGGGAACATCTCCGGATCCACCAGAATGAGCTGGAGGACGTTGCTGAGGAAAGGGATGTCCCTCCTGGACCTGCTGGCCCCGCGGCCCGATCTCAGATAAGCGGAAGACGGTGGATGGATAGATGCTCAGATGTCGCTTAAACTGAGCAGAGGAGTTTTGCAGCCTACCGGGAATTTTATGCACAAGTGTAGCCGTAAAACCAACAAATCAAAGACAAACAGCAAAATGCTCAAAGGTGATTACTGTTCATTTCCTCAAAACGGTGACACCCATACGTTGTATAGATTGAGTAAACAGTGATTCAGTTTTTATTCCTGTTCATACTGCCGGTCTTGGCTTGCAGCTAATTAAAACCAGGTCTCTGAAAGTGAGACTAGACCAATTAAGAAATATTTCTTCGAACAGAAATGTTGGGTCACTGCAAAGTTATTGTCAGACTGTTGACAGCTGTCTGTCACACACCGATTGATACACACTAAAAGAAGGATGAGCTGCTAAAGATCATCGCTGAAGAAGCCGACTGTACGTACACACCGCATATTTAAATGTTATATCTGAATTTTGGAGTCATAATTAGCTGTAAGCCATAATCATCAAAATGAATGGATGTCGAGGCCTGAAATACATCACTCTGTGTATAATGAATCTATATAACATGAGATTCACTTTCTGAATAGAATTACAGGAATAAATAAATATTTATGTTATGTTAGTTATTGAGATGAGCCCCAGCAACCTCCAGTCATTTATAGATGGCTCTCAAGCCTATTCTATGGTTATTTTGACATGCTTTTGCTGAGTAGTAGCAGCTTAATCTTTTTTTTGTGTGTGTGTAAGTGTTGGGGAAAACTTGCATCTAGAAGTAAAAAAGAAGTTCATCCTTTTTTTTGCCCTGTTGTTGTTCTTTGCAGAAGTTGAAGGAAATTCATTTGGACGAGTGGAAAAACATCCGTGGTCCTCGTCCCTGGGAGGACTCCAGGGAGTACCAGGAGCAGCAGCGCAGAAATCTGAGCAAAACAGACTGAGGCTTCGGCCCGAGCTCACTGCACACGCACCGCAGAAACACAAGATCACACAAGACAGTGCAGGGGCCCGCGGAGACAACGGCACGGATGTTTGGTGATCCCCGCTGCTGCAGCTCCGGGCTCTGAGACCAGCTTGTCAGCCCTTGGCTTGTGTTGGGCCTGGATGTTTGGAAAAGTTTGTTTGGACTAAATAGCGTTGTTTTTTTGTCTGGCTGTAACACATTCAGAACTATCGTTGAAAGGTTTCTACTGTTAAAATGTGTTGATTCTCTAAAATCTGTTGCTAGGTCTACAGAGCAGGTTGATCAGGAGTTTTAACAAACGGCCAACAGGTGGCATTTAACCTCCAGCTGAAAGGAGATAGAAATGTGATTATTATTTTTTTTTTTCTGTTTCAATAAATTCTTGCTGCTCTTCCTAAAAGCTGAACTTTCTCCCTTTTCTCTTTTTGGCACAAAAAAAGGGGGGGAAAAACACAAATAAGGTCTGTTTACAAGGATATCGCATTGATTCACCTGCTAAAAAATAGAAAGGAATAAATAACACGAGCTCAGCGTTTCCTCAGGCTTTCCGTGTCTCAGGAGTAATCTGTTTCTCTGACAGTTATTACTTCTCACTGCAGTGGATTGATTGTGTTTGTTAGGAAAATAGTATTACTTATGCATTTTTTCCCCATCAAACAAAACAAAATAACAGCATATTTTTTTTTTTGCAGTAGGTTTTATGACTTGGATCGGTACGTATATGGGACCCGCGGCTGATCGACGACTGGCGCTGAAATGAGCTGCGGCGAGCGCTCTCTCCAGGTGCATAACGTCTGAAACGTCGTCACGCCAGAACATTTTCTGGGATTACCTTTTTTGAGGTTGATGTTTCTGAGTCGCTCTAATGTACGTCCGGAAAACAATCGGCAGCTTGCGTGTGCGGGGATTATTCCTTCAGGTTGCTCAGAAGTGCACCTCGTTCACTTTGTCGTTTTGCCGCTGCCGGTTTGTCAGGCTGAGCGGCCTCTGTGTCTTTATTCTGACACATCGATTCGACAGACCCGCTTATTTAGGTACTTATTAAAGGTATACAGATGCTCGGCTGTCAGGCTAGGTGTTTATCAATCTCTGGGAAATGTTTTTTTTTTTTATGTCTTCTATATTCTCATATTAATGTGTTTAATGTGACTCTTTACCAGCAGAAAGCCGCCTTCTGCAGTCTGCAAAAGTGTGGAAATTGATTTCAGCGTCTTTCAGGTCTGGAGAAGTATAAAAAAAGACTTTATTCACAGACCTTCATCCTTATCCTGTTGTCTAAATATGTCTTTCCTTTCTCCTTTCTATTCTTCCCACTGTCTCTTTGTTTCCTTACTTGTGTCCTTTCAGCCTTCTGTCTTACATCTCTCCTTCCTTGTGTCCTTCCCTTTTAAGTTTTTCCCTTCTCACTCCTCATGTCCCCCCTGGGTGCGTGGGAATGTTTATAAATGGACGAAGAGCTCAGGAATTTTTCATTTGGGAAAAGGGTCATTTTTATCTGCAACATGAGTAGGAGGGAGCCCTGACCAGATCACACAGTCTAAACGCAGGCCTACAGGGAGAATTTGGAACAGTGGAAATGCTGGGTTTGATGGATGATCCTGAGCAGGTCCTGGGTTTTCAGCAGATTACACTAAGCTTAACTGCAGGGGTGCAGGATATCTGAAGTTCAGTCAAATGGAATAAAGAGCATCCGTGAATCTAGATTTTTAAATCCTCTCCACACATTTCTGGTGCTCTGGACTCTGGTTTGGGCCGTTCTAACACAGGATCAAGACCTTTCCATTGTAGCTCTGGCTGTTTGTTCAGCCTGGTTGTCCTGCTGGTGGGTGAACCTCCGTCCCAGCCTTAAATCTTTTGCATCCTCCAACACGCTTTCTTCCATGAGATCCATCAGTCTTCTCATCAGTTCGGGCCAAGTTTGCCCGGAGCATAACGCCACCAACACCATGTTTCATGGTGTGCTGTGGATCTCTACAACTCTACCAGTTTAACCGTGGTTCAGGAGGGTTGGAATGTTTTTTTAAAGCTTTAATTAAACTGTCTTTTAAATTCAACACAGGACATGTATTTTTATTTGTCGGCAGTCTTAGTGTGTGACGTGACAGCTATTCAAAACCGCTAACTTGTCTGGTGCACCACAGTGCAAAGTTGCAACAAATGTTTCAGCTGCGATAAATGAGGATCGTGTGTTTAGGCGACGCTGAGAAGCAGGTTGTAACAACCGACCCGGGGTTAGGGCGTCGTCTGGAGAGCTGCTGAAATCCTCAGAGACTGACATGGATGTGTGGAGGTGTTGGGTTTGTAGCATGGCAACAACTGAGCTGATGTCATGGCACACAGTCTGTCCTTATCAAAACAACACAGGTAATCGCTCCTTCGTCATTGATGAAGATAAATAACTCACTGTTTAATGTCCAGAGTTCACAGAAATCCACTACAGACACATGCCATAACTCCCACCATCTGCTCCGATCCAGTTCCTTTTCCTGCTCTGGTTGCAGTCTCTCTGGCCCGATCATCTTAAAGCTGATGTGCTGGAGTTCCTGAAGTTTCTCTGCAACCACGTCTTAGCGGGAAATAAAGTTTTTCCTCCAAAACGTAGTTTTGTTGTTAGTTTTCCTTTTCAGAACCACTGTTTAATTTCCCCAACTATAGCTCTGCCTTTATTCTCCACATCCATTCATTCTCCACAGGAAGGACACTTGTGGGCACTGCAGTGAAATAAATGATGCATCCCATTGGGGGCCTGTTTGACACAAAAAGCTTGCGTGTAGTCAGAGGTCAAAGTGGGTGAGCCTACAAGGCCTGTCTACCCTCAGCGCGCTCTTAGGATGTTGGACTGAAGTCCCAATTAACCATCCCCCTTGCTGTTCTATTATTTATTTGAGAATACAACTAAAATGGGATGAATTATTTACTGTAAATGGCTGAAAATGGGTAGGAGTCAATCCAGTGCAGAGCGTTGCAAATGTTTTCATACTCCAGCTATGGCTGTCGCTTCATTTACTTGTGACGCGTTGTCCTCTCCTGTAAATGTGAGGAAAAATCTGTTAATGACGTCATGAATAAACATGTTTCATAGAAAAATGCTTTTCTTGCCAGTACATGACCTAATTAATCCTTAATGTGATACAATGTTACTCAAAGTTAATGTTTTATCACAAGTGAATGTGTTTAAACCCTTTTTCATCCTTTTCACCAGCAATCACAAATTTCAATGTATGTGGCGGAATTTCATGCGATAGAGCCGCACAGAGAAACCTTACTGTGAAGTGGAAAGAAGATGATTCTGAAACGTTTTGCTAATCAAAATATGGAAGGTAAACCTGAAAACTGAAACTTTCAAATTCTAAGCAACCTGTGTCATCTTCCTGAAAACCTAACCAGCTCAACGAATGCAACAGTTTATCCATCTTCCTCTTCTTCTCTCCAGCCCGGTGAGTTTGAATTCATCAACTAAAACCAGATTCTTCATGATCATGACATCACTGCTGAGATGTCGGCAGTCTTAGTGTGAGGAAAACAAAAAGCTTTCGGCTTTTTTTCCTTCTGGCTTTTGATGAATGAAAAATCCCCAAACTGGCTCCCAAACACTCCAGAAGAGGATTCATTTCCAATGCCGTTATCTCCCAACATGATGTTTTCCTCATCAATCAGGATCACGATCGTTCAGTTTCGTGACAGAAAGATGAAGTTATTTTGGGTCGCTCTTGTATCTCAGGGTTGCTCAGTTCCTTTTCAAACTAGGCTGGAATTAAGTTTGGGGCTTTTTTTTTTAAGACTTCCTGACAAAGCTTAATGAACAATAGCCCAAAACAACGGAATTAAACTTCGTAGCTTAAAGGGGACATGTCATGCTTTTCATTTCTTCCTTTTCACATTAAAATTATTCAGTTGTGGTCTATATAAAATGGAACTGCAATGCTTTGATCTGAATAACTTGCTAATTTACTCCCACATTCCCATTTTTTTCTCCCTGTTCTCAGGCTCATCCGAGAGCAACTTGTTTTGGTGCTGTCTTTTTAAATCTAAAGGAGACATTTCACACACCTCCCCCTTCCAGCTCGTAGAGCGTTCCACTCCACCCCATTCGGCCATTTTTGTGGTATGCTGGGAGACGGTTTAATGAACAACCGAACATTTTGACTTGCCACTTGTAGCTTTCTCATCCTTCAGCTTGGACTACCAAATCACTCTGAGAAATAAAAATGGCGGATTTGTGAAATTGGTAAACTGGAAGACCATGGCCTTGTCTAACAGTTACACAGCTTTTAATTGAAAACCGAGAAAACTGAACGGCTTGAAAAATGTGACCCAAAAAGAAAATAAAGATGTCTACGTGGCACCTGGACAGACTACATGCAAATTTTCTGTACTCCCAGACTCCAGGTGCACAACAAAATGTATTTAAGGGCTAAAAAGAGATATGCTGCAAATGTCCCCCTTGAGACAGTTTTAGATTCATAACTTTGTAGAAAAAAATGAAATCACAAATTGTGGTCACTGTTAGAAAATTCAAAGTTATTTAAAACTATAGCTGGGCAAGAATCTTGACTGTAATGAAGTAACGGGGGTTCATACTGAACCAATTACCTACATGCCATACTTTTCATAGGCTTTTATTAGGAAACACGCGTCATTTAAGAATCAAATATTAAGTAACCATTATGAAATTAATGGTGAGACACCGGCTCAGGTTTCACATATAAAACACAGACGCTAGTCAAAGACACACATTTTCTAGTTGAGTATACCAAACAACACTTCCTGAGAATCTAAAGTGTGCAAATAGTCCTTAGCATCTGGTAAAATTTGAATGTTCAAGTCAAAAAAAGACAGGTAGCAGTCAGTCAGTCAGAACGATGTGCAATGACAATGTGCAATTGCATGAATCTGCCAGATAAACACTCCCTGAGGAGTAGTAAAAATTAAAATGCTCAAGTTAGTTTAAAAGTTAAGAAATCACAATCACCCAAAAGAACTCCAAGTCTGGGCATCAGTTCCCTTCTTTGAACTTGAGCGTGCTCATGCTATGCAGCAGGAAAATAATCCGAAGCGCAATAAATAGAAACAAAGAAACAAAATAGTTTTGAAAGGGTGTATTCAAAGCCAAGACCGAGACTGATTCAAATGCAATGTCATGAACTTAAACCATTTATGCTCAAATATCCTCCAATCTAGTTTAATTAAAACAAAACTGCCAACAATGTAACTAAATGTTGGTTTGGATAGATTTCTTTTGGTAATGACACTTTTATCATGTTACCCTTGTCTGACGCTAACTTTAGGCGATTCGCTGAAACATTAAATTTGGAAAATTTAAAGTAAAAAAAAATCAGAAGGTATTTGTTATGGGGGTGCTTTTATGCTCTGTCACTTTAAATGAACAGCCTTACAAAGAATTTATTGTTATTAAAAGGCTTTTTAAAATTAGAGCAAAGTAAATAAATGACAAGTATAAGAAGGCATTCCTTTCTTGTTCAGTATATACTGTGAAGTCCAATGTCAGCATTTTTATTCACATTTTTCTTTTATCAAGTTGAGTGGTGCTAGTCGGTTGTTCCAGAACTGGTTCTGATTGAAAATGAATGCAATACTGTAATACTTTACTTGATTAAGACTCAAAAGTCAAATTTAACAAGGTGATGCTTGACTCTGGGTTTTTACCGGAAAGACTTGAGACTTCATTGTGACTTCAAAACAGTGACTCATCTATGGCTTGTTTTAGGACATTTTTGTTTCTTTTGGAGACCATAGGAATATATTGCTTACGTGTTTCTGCGTGTTTGTTTTTTTTCCAAGCAATGCAATCTTATCTGTTATGCAAAAGCGGAGGGTTTAAATGAATCATACCTAAGATAAAGCGAGCAGGACAACCGCAGCAGGACAGCCCTATAACCAGCCAGGACAGAACAGAACCTGTAAATACATCCCTGTCATTTCTGTAGAGCAGGTTCCTGTTACCGTTGCTGCTGGGGTAAAATCCACGAATAACAATTAAATCCACAGGAAATATATCTCTGCTGGTTTGCAAAGCAAGTTGGTGTATTGCATATTACAGTGTGACATTTGTGAAAACTTCACAGTCTTACCTTTTATTCCCACTAACACAGTGCAGCTCACAATATTTTTACTCGTATCAACTCCCAGACATTATTGGGATGGGGGGAATTAAAACTTTTCACCATTGTTTTAGAAAGTACCATTAACAAAACTTCAAAAAAATAAATAATAATAACTAAAGACATAACATGTACCGTAAGGCTGGGCACCAAACCTTGGTGCAGGACACTTTAGGAAAGAAATCAAAACAAATCAGTAGTCGGGCATCAGAGAAATGGAGCATTTAAAGCATTGCGTAAAGGGCAATGCTCGTTTAATATTAAACATTGAAACGATCAGTTGAAAGGTAAACTTATACATAGCAAATAGCAAAGTCTCTAACTTGGAAATGCGCATTCAAAAATAGACCTTTGTAAATGATTCATGCTATCTTTGTGGATTTGAGACTGTGGCTTCAGGATTCCTTCAATAATTTAAAACTAACTGAGCTACAAAATATTTATGATGAATGAATGAAAATGGAAAATCTAGACTACATTTTATTCACAGATAGTAAAATCCACACGCTCACAAAAAAAAACAAAAAATCAAAACAAAAAACTCCCGAGTCACTGAAATGTCCTGAGGAGCTACAGAGCTAAACAACCTAAATCAGACTGATTCCACATGAAGGAGGGGCAAGAAGACGGGATAGTGAGTCAAGAAATGGCTCCTGCGCTTATTGGATTTAGACTCTATCTCTCTCGCCCTCTCTCTCACTCTCTCTCTTTTTCATTTCATATCTATAAATAGACAGACGCTTGGCAGCTGAGGGGTAGTCCGCGCAGAACAAATGCAGCCCCTGGCTGTTTCACTTCATTCCCCACATAATGAGCCAGACGGAACACGCGCAGATCGCCGCCGTCACTTCCACTCTCCCCGCCACCGCCGCCGAGCCAGGGAGGCAGGGGCCACACGTTGCCATGGAAACGTGGCTGCTGGGCAGAAGGGGTCCCGTTGAGGGGCTGCTCTGCACACAAACCGAGACCCCCTACAGACAGGCCTTTCTGTCTCTCTCTCTCTCCATCCCATGCTGCCGGTTCTCTCCTCCGTGGTTCCCTCTCTCAGCGAGCACCATGAGGGAGATGAGTAGAAGAGCAGAAACTCCAGAGTCCTAAACTGCCTCTCAGATGTAATGGAGTCGGTATGGGTGTACGTCTCCAACCCATCCTCCCCTGCAAATGTATTCCAGCCCAGTGAACCTCTGAATGCTCAGATCCAATATCTGCAGCTGCAGAACTCTCTATGAGGGCAAATATTAGTCTCTGTGGGTTTTATGAGCTGAGAGTACATACATTATGAACACTTAGGGCTGGGCTTTTCCCTTTTCGTTCTGCCCTTTGCATTTACAAATTCTCCCGGAGGCAGTCAAAGTGTTGCAACGTTGCATAACAAGACCGAGTTCTTCTTCAGTGTGATCACACACATCGGAGGCATGTCCAGTATCAAGAGTTTGCTAGCACATGGTACAATGCAGAGCAGAAGTATTCACAGCCCCGTGAACTTTTCCAGATTTTTATCAAGTAACAAACCCAAACGATGCTGTGTATGATGAGATTGACCAACACAAAGCTGCAAATAACTGTGAAGTGCAAGGGGAAAAAAAACATTCAGGATTATTTGCATTTTTTAGAAAATAAAAGTAGGAAAAGTATATAATGTTTTTGTGTTCAGGACCTCATTACCCTAACCCCCCCTAAATATAAACCCGTGGACCTGGTTGCCTTCAGGAGTCATCTTGTTTGTATATGAAGACCATCTACATGCTCACCAGTCTGTGTAAATCCAGCTGTTCTGTGAAAGCCTCAGACTGAGACAGCGTCCTGAAAACCGCCCATTCTCTTTCCCTCTCTGTTCATGCACGCTCAGTATGAGGGATTGCTGCAAAGCCATGGACAATGCAGACGACTGTCCACTGTGGCTCCACGCTCTTTCTGGAATGGAGTGAATGCTGCTTGTCAAGACTTGATGCGATCTGCTGGGTTTCCTTAGAGAGGAAACTTTTTGACCAATCTGTCTGGATGATATGATTGAGTTTGACTTTGAGATGACGTGTGTTGTGAACTGGCGCTCCATAAATATGAATAAATGAATCATAAGCGGCATACAGGTCAGGGGTAACGCTGTGAAGAGGTTAAAGCAGGGTTAAAACAATATCCCAGACTGTAAATATGTAACAGAGCACCGTTCAGTCCATTATGGGAAAATGGGACGAATATGGCACAGCTGCCAACTTACCAAAGCGTGGTTGGAAACAGAGCTTTCATTGGAGAAACTGCCAGGAGTCCCACTCTGGATGAGCTGTAAGGATTCTCAGCTCAAGGGGAGCAGAAACCTTTGATGGGATAACTATAATTGCTGTGTCCCACAAATTGGCCGTTTGTGAAGGAGTCACAAGAAGAAAGCCATTGTCGACTGACAGAAAGAGGTTCCATCTGCATGTCACCCTGAACTCTACCCTGTGGGGGCGGCATCACGCTGTGGGGATGCTTGTTCAGAGTTAATGGGAAGATGGTGGGAGCTAAACAAAAGGCAAGCCAAGAAGAAAACCTGATGGAGGGCGCAAAGGACTTGGTACAGGGAGCTTCAGCTTCCAGCAGAACAACGGCCTTAAACATACAGCCAGAAGCTACAATGGATCTGTTCAGATCAAAGCACAAAGCAGGAAATAAAACACATTGCAGTGGCTGTGGCAGTAGGGTGAATACCTACGTAAGGGGCCATGTAGCGACATGGCATGTACACATACTGCCTGGTATTGATATTGCTTTAACTCCTAATATGATGGCCCAGAGTTATAACTCTCGCTTAATGGGTGTAGCTCCACACGGCTCCACACATCTATCACATGCGTGGAGCTCTGCGGAACCAAATCCATCTGGCGAGAGTCAGGTCACCAGAGTTACAGTAATATGCAAAAATGTACATTTCAAACATGTCTTAAGATTTGTTTTATTTTTTTATCTTTTGCAACATGCTGCAGACTTCGTCCTACACAGAAAGGCTTAGATGATTTCTTCTCAGCTCCACTCTTTAAATCAAAGCTCCACTCTTTAAACCGCCTCAAAACAGGCAATGTTTTTGCCTGTTTTGAGGAATTTTATTTCTAATTTTTCATTCTTTTCTCTCTCCAATCCCATTCCGGTCATCAACTATAATCTTGTTGATCTCTAATACGTAGCTGTCATATCAAGAGAAACCATGAAAATCTGAATGTTACGTGGTAGATAGTGATGCTTTTAGGATAAAAAGAAATATACACATTCATTGGTTTTTAACTGTAGTGGGATTTTTTTCCTTTTTTGTTTTTCCTTCCTGCAAAAAAACAAAAACAAAATTGGAGAAGGAAAAGATGCAGTTTTAGCTGATGTTATATAAACATATTTTTGTTGCAGAAGCTGATTTCTTCTCATGTCTTTAGGCGTGGCACGACAGAACCTCTTGAAACTCCCCAGTTTGCAAATCTCACGAGAAATGAAGAGTGTGAGATGAGGCGATGAGAAAGTTGTTAAGTGAAATTCTCTGTAGGAATTATCTGCCTTAAATGTCCGTGATCCAGAATGTTTTTTTTAATGTACAAGTTACATGGCGCCCATTCTCTTTCCCTCCCTGTTCATGCTGAAAAGCTCTTAGTGAAAACGTTTTAAACGAACAATCTGAAAATGAACTTAAAATACCAATTTCTCCGTAACGGTGGAACTAGGAGGAAAGCTAACTTTGCACCTGGAAAGGACCGGAGGTAACTGAGAAAAAGTGTCTCCTGTAATTTGAATGGAGCGACCCTTCAGCTATGCCATCTTTTCATTTAGGTAAAACCGTGTGTCTCCACACACACCTTCACACCACGCTCCAAACACTCTGGTGACAGCAAATGGGCCCTGGGGGCCTGGGGTCCTTTGATGGTGATGTGAAGTGACTCTGTACCTTTCTTGTTTCTCAGCTTCACTGTTCATTACTGACCGCCCTTAGTGGACATCGCTCAGGGGCGATGCCGGCATTAGCTCTCCCTCTCGTCTCTTCCTCCCACCAGCTGGGCCCTTGGTGCCACAGACTGTAATATTTCCTGCTAAAATTGTGGCAACTCAAGCCTACAAATTTATCAGCATGCGTGTGCGCCACATTGAGAGAACAGCACACATTTACAAAATGCACGTATAGCACTGTGTACTATTGCTTTCACAGTCTCCTACTTCAAATTCTCTACGTGCCCCACATTTGGATGAACTGATTTACGGTGTCTTGAGAAAGTTTAAACATATTTATGAAGCGGAAGGGGAAAAAACACATGCTTTTCAGCATTTTGTGCAAATAAAAACCTGAAAAGTGCTATGTGTGTTGAGCTTCCCTGAGTCGATACTCTGCAGAGCCACCTTTCACTGCAGTGACAGCCGAGGGTTTGTTAGGGTCTCTTTTGCTCAATCGTCTATGCAAAATAGCTCAAGCTCATTTAGACTAGAGAGTCTCTGTGAACATCACTTGTCAAGTCTTTGCACAGATTCTCAATTGGATTTAGCTCTGGGCTTTGACTGGGCCCTTCTAACGTGTGAATACGCTTCAGCCCAAGGTTTAGACTGTAAGTCTTTCTGCTCTAACTCTACTTGTGCTGTATGTTTTGGGTTGTGGAAAGTAGACCACCTCTGATGTCTCAAGTGCTCAAACTTCCAGGATTATCCTGTATTTACATCTGCAATGGCTTTGTTCTTGCTGCTGTTTCATTACGGTCTTTTTTTGTGTGCGGTGCATTACCATTAGATTCTACCATCTGAGCTGATGATCCCTGCAGCTCCTCCAGAGTTTGTTTATTGTGGATGTCGATGCAAATTCTCAGTTATCTGGGTCATTGCAACAGCAAACAGGGTTACATCGGAGGCAACCAGCCTTTCGCTCAGTTCTTGCTGAAAACATTTCGACACCTATTTAGGAGTCTTTGTCAATTCTGGTGGCTCGCACTTCAGCAACCTGTAGTTGGTGCACTGCTGTTTTTAAGGACATGGAGACCCATCCTCCTAGGCGCATTCTAAGTCCGATACAAATCAATGACCCACCGTCACTTTAACTACAGCTTAACACTGCTGTTGTTCTTCCTGGGGTCCATTTCAATATTCATACAATAGAACAAAAGAAAATTATGACCCATGACGTAAACTTCATAAAAATAAAACAATTAAACGTACATATAAAATAAATATACAGCATGCTTTTCAATCTTTCAATTCAATACTAAACAAATTTGAAATTAATAAAGCTCACCGCATCACTGTATCAATATACAACCTATTTAATTACATGTTTACACGTGCATTGCCGCTCATATGTATAATAGTCACTATAGTTGCAAAATTTGAAAGTTTATATATATATATGTGTATATATATATATATATATATATATATATATATATATATATATATATAAACTTTCAAATTTTGCACACACACACATACACAGTTGTTTTATTAAGAAAATAATATTTTCTTTAATACTTGATTCAATATATATTGATTTGATAATACTTTAAATAGAACTTTTAGTTTTTTTTATTTATCTGTGAAATATATTTGGGTAATAAGTTGCGCTGATACATTCCTCTGTAGTGAACAGTTTGTTTAATGGCCTTACTGTTTGTAAGGTGAAATTGCCAAGACTAACATGTCTTTTAAGATAAGTGTGATTACTTGCACTAAATTGTAAGTTCCTATTAATGATGAATGATGACTTTGTTCATATATTTCTGATAAATAAAGGTAAGGAATATGTAAGCTTATCTTTAACAGAGTAACCATGACCCTATTGGGTACTTCTCTAATTACTATTGTCCTTCCCCACATGCCGTTTTAGGCATCTTGATAGGTAAAGTTGTGCCTCTAATAATTATGGGATTCTGATGGCAATTGGTTATTTAGTTTCTGAGTGAAAAGGGGCTAAAAACAAATGCATGTCAAACTGATTGCATTTAGTAATTTACAAATATTTCTAATGCACTTTTTTCAGTCGTCTTTGGAATTATGCACTACTTTGTGTTGTTCAATCAAGCAACATCCCAACTAGAACACAGTGAAGTTTGTGTTTATAATGTGACTATATGTGGAAAGGTCATGGGTATGAATACGTTTGCAATAGATTGTCTGTCAAGCTTCGCAGCAGAAGTAATCATGGGGTAGAAAAATGAAGTTGCATTTTTTAGTTATTGCTACCAGTCAGCATTAGGTCACATTAGGAGCACATATTTTGGAGGGAAACGCAGGCTGCCGTGATTTTCTTTTCTTTCATTTTTTTTTTTTTATTGAAATCCATTAATCATCTCTAGCCTGATGAGAGAAGCAAGAATAGGCCCCGAATTTCAATCATATCCAATCATACAATCCATGCTTGGCTCAAGGTTCACTCAACCAGCCTATATACGCCAATCTGTCCGGAGCAAAAACAACTGCGCCGCTTCTTCATTCAGATAAGACAACTTCATTAAAAACCCAACTGTTTCCATTCTGATTGCGGTTCTACATTAGGAGGAGGAGGCGACACGCTGGTGATGGCTGCCTGACTGGACTGGCTCGTCATAAACGGTCCCCATGCCCCTCTGCCCACTGGGGAAGTGGTTGTTTATAGCTTCCCTATTTACAAGCATGCAGATCTGAACAAGTTATTAGGATTCTGTTATACAGTGCCGGGCTGTGTAATTAAAATCAGATCCAATTGATTTTTCCTGCTTTGCAAACAGGCAGCATTCCAAAGGAAAATGACTTTACATACTGCAGTGGGATGGGCTGCCCCGAGTCTCTTTGTGTTGTTTCTGGACAAATTAACAAGGATTCATTATTGATCAGGAGCTAATTATTTTTAAAAGACTCTTAAACATTGGAATTAATTTTACATACAGTTTGATTTACCCTGGGAATTTTCTCAGCACTTCGGGCCTATGTGACATTGTAATTAGAGGTGGCAGCAGTTTCAACATCCTTTTCTCATCAGCACGGTGACTGGGCTGCATCAAGAACAGAGCCCTTATGGATGCAAAACTGGAACTAAATGAAAAAGAAGAAGGTCATCCTTTGTCGGCAGATTCAACATAGGATGTGCTGAAGGTCTTAGTGAACCTGCCTAGGGATAAACTGCATGCCTGGTCCCCCTTCTTGTGACCTGATTCAACATTAAACCTGACCGTTTGAAGTTGAGCCCGTGTTTGATATTCCTGTACCCAGGGCTGGATTGAGGAGGATGCGGGCCCTGGGCTCGTACAACGTTTGCTGCCCTTCCTGCACAAGTTTCATTCACTTGTGCAAATTGCAACAGACTGATATTAAGGTACAAATCATCTTCAAACTTTTTGAGGTCTCGCCCACGTTAAAACATTAATTCTCGAAAGTTCCTAATACCTATGGTATTATTTCTAGAGTCGTATAAATCCATGCAGAAAATTTGTCAAATATGTTCCATTAAGGGAACCACGGCAGAATTTATTTTTTGTCTGGTTAACAAAATGCTTTTTATGCAATGTAGTATGAGTTAAAAGACACAATTTGATAATAACAATTGACTAATTGTTTACGTGATGTAGCAAGTCCAGACTTTTTTTTTTTTAAATAGGTATAGGCAGCTAACTGAGAAAAACCTGGGACGACTTTTCTCTGCAAACGGCACCACGAGGTGCAAAGTCCTTGCTAAGCAGCAGCGCCGTGCATGACAGCGTATGTAAACAGCACAGCATGCCGTGTATGTACATGAGAAAATTTGTGCAAAATCAGGTATAATTCCATTAACTATGCCAAGCCTGTATGTCACAATGTATTAGCAGCCATTGAACAGCTGGATTTACACAGACTGATACATTGAAATGTATTAGCAGCCATACACCAACATAAGGAAGAGGCATGAAGCTATACATGCTTAAAACTTGCTGTTTCTTTTGGCACTAGTGGCCTTTATATGACAGCAGGCTGACAGAGAAGAGAAGACGTGTATCAAAGATCCATGGGCTGAGGCCTCCAAACATGGGTCACACGCTCTAACCCTGCACCAAACCCTGCTGGTTTGTCTGAAGAACAGAGGGATTAGTTATAAAGTGGCTTAAGGATAATAATGTCAATGTTTTGGAGACGCCATTACAAAGCCCTTAGTTCCATAGAGGGATTTTGAGTTGAGATGAGGAGGTGTGTGAGCAAGGCAGCCCACAAACATTCCTCCTGATGGCTGTTGTCAGGAAAAATGGGCCAAAATTCCAGCAAACGGTTGTGAGAAGATGGTGGAAGGATGGCTAAAATGTTTGATCCAAGTCGTTTGACCTGTCTAAAAGGCAATGCCAGTAATGCAGATGCTGTCTGTATAGTAAGGGTGTTCATTGCCTTTACCTACCTAACAATTTCCTGTGCAATACTTACAAGTGAGGAAAATTCACCACTGGGCTTATTGCACTGCTGGCATTTTGTCACGGCATCACATTGGAATACACTGAGCCTCT